>CAIGQZ010032461.1:722012-752528 GCA_903798205.1 Danio tinwini | reverse complement strand
TATAGCACAGTGAAGTACAGTAAAGTATTGTAAGTATAATAAAGTATGGTAAAGCATTGTAAGTATTGTAAGTTTAGCACAGTGAAGTACAGTAAAGCATTGTAAGTATAATAAAGTATAGTGAAGTATTGTAAGCATTATAAGTATTTTAAGTATCGTAAGTAAAGTGTTTTAAAGTATTGTAAGTATAGTAAAGTATCATAAACATCGTAAGTATAGTAAAGCATCATAAGTGAAGTATAGTAAGTAACGTAGAGTAAGTACACTGTAGGAAAATCTGTTAATTAACAGTTTTCGAATTTTGTAATTCCAAACGTGATTTCTGTCTTTTGATGTAGAAAATTCAACACTACAACTAACAAAGTGAGTTTTATTGACATTTTAGTTTGAAATAAAAAAATAAAAATAAAGTGCTTTACAATCATGAGAGGGATGTTTCCACACCCACCACCACCAGCATGAATTGAAAATTTTACCCTAGCATATGTTTTATTTTTGCTCCTTTATTTAAAAAAATTCAGCTGGTCAAGTAATAATGTTGGCAGGGCAGATATCCTGACTTGACTGGACCAGTAGTAAAATATCATTAACACTGAGTCATGCTTGAGGCTTTACAAGTGGCGAATTCATAAATGAAGTATGGTATCCCCATGTTATAGAAAACAGTATGTAGCATCAGTGTTTTTTAAGGTGTTGCATCAAAGTCAGAGATTCCAGTATCTCGACGACAGCATTAGTCTCCATTGACTTGTCTGCGCCATCTGCCTCTTTGAGTAATTCTGTGTTATTTTTGTCTGTAAAATCCCCAGCAGATTTCATGTTTAGTGAGTGAGTGATTACATGTGATTCCTCCCTTGTTGCTTTGTAAGGATGGATGTTGATTTATTTTCTTTCTTGTCTTCTTTTGCATAGTGATTTAGTCTCATCCATCAGCCGGATGCTTAAACATGTCCTCCTGAGTTACTCCAACACTTGATGTCTGCCTGGTGAAAGGATATAAGATCAGATCTCTGAGCAGCTGCTTGCACACAGTGTTGAGCAGTGGTAATGGTGCATATGGTCAGGGCAGAGATTCATGTTAGTTAAAGATGACAAGAAAGCAGAATTGATTATAATAACTTTTATAGTTTGTGTTCAGAGTTATGTACTTTGTATCATTTGTGGTTGCAAACTATTAAAAATAAATAAATAAAATAGAAAAAAATCATGTGAAACAAAAATGTGAAATTTAGTTAAAATTTTGATGTTTGTAATTTTATTAATGTACAATGTTCCCTCTAGGATTATTTTTTTCAGCTGTGGTGGCAGGCCTTTTACACAGATCTTCCAACTATGGCGTTTGTTTCAATGACAAATGTCGAGATGTCCTTTGCTCGTGCACAAAACTTCTTGCACGCCCTCAGATATACGCTGCTCAAGAGCATATTTTCTTGTGTGCTCTCGGATAAACGCTGCTGAAGTGCGATTTAGTGCATTTATGCTTATTTGCTAGGAATATTTATAAATGTCTCCAATAGACCTACAAAACGGCATTGATGTGTCCGTAAAGTGAAAAAGTAAAGTGAAAAGGCCTTAAACTCCAGCAAGATATAGTAATTGCATGCAGAACCATAGACCTTTATCTATAGATAAATTATAATTATGGAAACTGTTCATCATAACTGAAGGCTATGTCACGTTTGCTGGCCTCACTCATTGCGCTGCCCTGTCAGCCAGTCAGCATGTACTGTAACCTTAAAGGGTTAAACAAATAACGCACAGCACTACGATTAAAGAAAAGTTTACTCTGTTATTATTCGCCTACATTTTAATATGTTTTGGTGCGATTATAACCCGCTATAAAAGCAAACAGCAACAGCTGAAGGTTTTGAATGAGAAGCTGTAATGTAGCCGTAGTGGGAATGAATTTTGGTGTGGTGCCCCACAATGGAAGAATGAATGTAGCGAAAACTGTGATGTACATGTATTCTCTTTCTTACACTTTAAAAAAAAAAGTATATTAAGTTTTGTGTTTCACAAGTGTTTTCCTTTCATTTACGGTTGTGAATTGCCAACCCATTGCATCATGGGACCTCGATCTCTGCTCTGTTGACTTTTGATGTTGAAAGGTCAACTCTACAGTTTAACAAAGTGACTTATTGACCTTTTAGTAGAGCTGTGAACCGACACTGGTCCCACGGTTCGGTTCGGTTCGGTTACAATTATCATGCCAATGATTCGGTTCAATTTGATATCTCGGTGCATCATGGTGCATTGACGATTCTTCCATACACAGTTTTAGATTTTCTTCACAGCACAGCAATTTTTGTATTAAAATGTATAAATGTATTTATATTTTTATACTATTTGTAATACAATTGTATTTTTTAGGACAAACTGTCAGATATATAAACTGTACCTTTAAACAACACGAGCATTTATAGCAAATAATATAAACAAATATGAATATCCCGCTCGCTTTCTGATCCTTGTCTACCAAGTTATCTTACACCCCTATGATTGGTCACACGCTGAACAGAAAGGGCTGCGATTGGCTCTTGCGCGCTGCGCTCTTCACAGATGAGTGACACTGTGCCACAGGGAGAGAGAGAGTTTACTTTCATTCTCTCAATCTCAGTGAACTAGGGGCTTCTGCTGTAAGTGTCAGTGAAAGTCTGTCCAGCAAACACACACGCAGTGAAATGGTGCAGTTTCTGCGTTTTTAAGCACTTAGAGCATTGTAAATACTCGCGCTTGTGGCTCGCCTCCCTCTCCATAGTAAGCTACGGCAACAGCGCATATGAGATAAATGATGTCAGTACATAATAACCGGTTATGATTATTACTGAACCGATACGAATTGTCTGCGTCTGCATCGCGGTGCACCGAAGAAACAATAAATTTTGACACCCCTACCTTAAAATAATATAAATGTATAAGAAGTGTATAAGAAATGATATCTAGAGAATTTAGTCTGTAATATGTACTGGCAGTTTATTACAAGGTTTTTGTACCGTTGTATACAACACCAACCCAGACAATGTATCTCTTCAAATTATTAAAAATGTTAATAACAGTTACATTTTTTAAAAGTTGTTGAAAGAAAGTCCAAGGTCCTATAATGCAAACCAAAGGTGTAAATAAATGGCTGACAATAGAAAAAATAAAAATAAAAACATGAATCACAAAATAAGGAAAACTGCTGATTTATTGATATCTTTTACAGTTTATTCCTAAAGTTATTAGGTGACCAAACTTATTATTTTAATGGATATGTTTAATAAAACTGTTTTGTTTCAATGCACCAACAATTGTTGGCTATATGACTGAGAAATGTTTAAAATATTCATAAAAAAAACAAAAACTTTTTTAAACACAATATTTTGATCTGTCATTATCACTGCCCAATTTTTTCAGCAGCACTGAGATTTTGAAAACTTCATTGAGATTGTTAAATATGGCCAATATATTTGGAATGATTTTCAGATTATAGAAGGTCAGGACAGAAAAAAATAAATAAAAATAACTTTTTTAACTTTTATTTAATGTTTACTAAATAAAGTTGCAGTTTAAATATGGAATTCTTTTATGATACATGCACTTAAAGACATAATTATTACTTTAAAAATTGTATTGTACATTAATCAGCTAAAAATATACGTATTTTAATGTTACAAAAATTTATATAAAATGGAATAAATATATATTTAGATTAGATATATTTACAGATTAAGTAATGAGCTATAATAATAATACTAATAACAACAACAACAGCAACATTATTTTTATTATTATTATTATTATTATTATTATTATTATTATATTTTTAGTGTCGTAATTGTAACAATTCTAACCTGTAGTATAGTAAAAATAAAAGTACATTTATAATTTCAGCTTATATCAACCCATGTCTTAAAAAGAAATAATCTTTTTTGAAAGAAAGTTTGACATTAAATGTTTTGCTATCACAGTTTTTTGTTTATTTGCTTTATAATTACAAATAATACTGTGCCATTTAAATGTCAGTGTTTACCTGAGCCTCGTCCTACTCCACAGTTAGTACACACAGCACCAAACACAATTCAAAATGCAATGTTTGTTTCTTATCAGTCAGAGTTAATGAGAAGCAGTGCAGGGATCAGAATAGGACTATAAGAGCAATGACTGAGCCTGAAGTCTATTACATTCAAGAGCAACAGAGCCTCTCCAGCAGCTCGCAGTGTTTTTCCTCCTCCTGTATAAAGTGTGTGTGTGTGTGTGTGTGTGTGTGTGTGTGTGTGTGTGTGTGTGTATTACCTTTATATATCTAGCTGGATTAGCATAGACATGTCATCATCACTGCAGTGCAGGGAAACATGTTATATTGTTTTCTCTGAACATAAATCTGAACATAGGTCTGTAATTCATATGATTAGATTTTTTAGATTAGATTCAACTTTATTGTCATCACACATGTACAAGTACAAGGAAACAAAATGCAGTTTAGGTCTAACCAGGAGTGCAATAGCAGCAAGTGCAGGATACAGGTATAAGTTATAAAGTGCAGTTATAGAAAAACTATGGTGATATTTACAAATGGATGTACTATCAACATTATATACAGGTTGTATTAGCTATTAACAGATTTACAATAGATGGATAAATGTACAGGTTGCTATTAATAATCAGAAGTGTGCAGATAGATAAACATAATTACAAATGTATATGTACAGTGGGTGTGTACATAATTTACAAATGTACATGTGCAGTAGGTATGTACAGTTCAAATAAATGAATCAGTGCAATGAATATGTGCAATTTTTAAATGTGCAAATGTTAAGTAGTGCAGTGATTATGATGAGTCTGAGTTATGAGGAGAGGAGAGTGGGGTGTGTATTAGGGGGGCAAAAAGTCAGTGGGGAGCAGAGCTCAAAAGGGAGACAGCTCTGGGGAAGAAGCTGTTCTTTAGTCTGCTGGTTTTTGTCCGGGGGAGCCTGAAGCGCCTGCCAGAAGGCAGGAGAGAAAACAGTCTGTGAGCAGGGTGAGAGGAATCTTTAAGAATACTGCGTGCTCGGCGCAGACAGTGTTTCCTCTGGATGTCCTCTATGGCTGGCAGTGTGGTCCCTGTGATGCGTTGGGCAGTTTTCACCACCCGCTGCAGTGCCTTACGCTCCGCAACAGAGCAGCTTCCATACCAGACTGTGACGCAGTTCGTCAGGATGCTTTCTATTGTACAGCGGTAGAAGTTCACCAAGACGGCTGATGACAGCTGGTTCTTCTTAAGTTGCCTTAAGAAAAATAGGCGCTGGTGACCCTTCTTGACCAGGCTGGAGGTGTTGGTGGTCCAGGAAAGGTCCTTGGAGATGTGGGTCCCCAGGAACTTGAAGGATGATACAAGCTCGACGGCCATCCCATTGATGTGGATGGGATCATGTGAGCCTGTTCGTCCCTTCCTGAAGTCCACAATGAGCTCCTTGGTCTTGTCGGTGTTAAGGAGCAGATTATTGTTGGTGCACCACGTGGCCAGATGCTGTATCTCCTCCCTGTAGGCAGTCTCATCATTGTTGCTGATTAGACCAATCACTGTGGTGTCATCTGCAAATTTGATGATGATGTTGGATCTGTTCACAGGCCTACAGTCGATGGTGAAAAGGGAGTAGAGGAAGGGGCTCAGCACACAGCCCTGTGGTACACCAGTGTTGAGTGTGATGGTGGTGGAGCAAATGTGGTCTGATCTAACATTCTGAGGTCTGTTAGTCAGAAAGTCCATAACCCAGTTACAGAGAGACGTGTCTATATCTAGGTCTCTAAGTTTGATCATTAACTTAGAGGGTATGACAGTGTTGAATGCTGAGCTGAAGTCAACAAACAGCATTCGTGCGTATGTGTTTTTATTGTCCAGGTGTGTGAGTACAGAGTGCAGTGCTATGGAGACTGCATCTTCTGTGCTTCTGTTGCCACGGTAGCAAACTGATGTGGGTCCAGTGTGGATGGCAGAGAGTCTTTCAGATGTGCCAGGACCAACCGCTCGAAGCACTTCATGATGATGGGTGTAAGTGCTACAGGGCGGTAGTCATTCAGGCATGTTGGGCTGGAGTGTTTCGGCACTGGCACAATAGAGGTGGTTTTAAAGCATGTTGGCACAGCTGCTAGGTTAAGGGACAGGTTGAAAATGTCTGTGAATACCCCAGCGAGCTGTTCTGCACATGCTTTGAGGACGCACCCAGGAATACCGTCTGGTCCAGCAGCCTTATGCACATTGATCCGACTCAGTGCAGTGTAGACTTCTGAGGAGGTGAGTGTAATGGGTGAGTGGTCGGTTGAGGAAGTGATCCTGATGTAGGGTTCATTATTGTCTCTTTCAAAGCGGGCATAAAAGTCATTAAGCTCGTTCAGGAAGGTGACATTTGTGGCTGTGGGTGTGGAATGGCTGGGTTTGTAGTTGCTGATGGCCTGTATGCCCTGCCACATGTGCCGAGGATCAGAGTTGGAAAAGTGCTGCTCTAGCTTTAGCTTGTAACAGTGCTTGGCCTTTTTGATGCCCCTCTTCAGATTAGCCCTGGAAGTGCTGTAGGCCTGTGCATCCCCTGATCTGAAGGCAGTGTTGCATGCCTTCAGCAGGAGGCACACCTCCTTGTTCATCCATGGCTTTTGATGGACGCAACATGAAACTATTAGATTTAGTTGTGTATATTCACAGGTGCAATTTCCTCATGGTTTACTTTAATTAAAAATACATGTAAGAAATTGCAAATACTTTATGTGCTGCACAGTTTGGGAACCAGTAAAACTGCTATTTTGTGATCTGTGTATCAATATGGCTTATTATTATTAGTAGTAGTTATTTTTGTTTAATATTTATTTATTGTATTTTTATTGTATCATCATCATCATCATCATTGTATTTATTATTATTATTATTATTATTATTATTATTATTATTATTATTATTACTACTACTGCAGGGTTTCCACAAGTTATGGAATTTCTGGAATATCATAGCATTTTAAAAGGTCTAAAATTCAGGCAGTTTTATTTATTTTATAATAATAATATAATTACAATATAATATAATATAAATTATAATATAATATATAAAATTAGTATAATATACAATATTATAATTTAATATATTGGTCTTCGTGTTAATGTCATGGATTTTTGTTTATTGTTTTATCAAAATCTATTGTTTTAGTTAGTCTATTTCTTTATTTTTTTTCTTTCGCATTTGTCAGCTATCAAATATATTTAAACCATATACTTTTAACAACATCAAGCAGCATAAATTGTTTTGTTTTGCTTAAAATTAATTTTTTTACACAAAAATAAGGTGTTTGTGTTGGAAAAAAAAAGAACAGTCAGGCAATTTACATTTAAACCCTACAGGAAATAAAAGCTTGATTTTAAAAGCTAAATATTTACCTGATTTGACTGCTGGACTGCTCCATGATTAGGGGTGGGGGACAAATTTGTGCAGATGTAATAATTATGTGAAAATTGTATTAGTTGGACCCTCACCATGCAAAATATGATAAAAAAAATGAGCATATATATACTTTATATGTATGTATAATCCTAGGTATGTATTAGGCCGGATTTGCACACAAAATGTGAGAAATTTTTTTGTTGATTTAAATCCCATTTACTGCTTTTACCTGTATTAGACTATTGTGACACAAAGTTCAGGTGAAAAAAAAAATAGGCAGATTAAACTTATTTAATTTCAAACTAACCTAAAATTCAAGAATAAATCAAATATTTGCATTCTTTTTGCTAATTGTCTGTACAGTGCAAATATCCAAACATTAGAGTCACATCAGTGTAGACATATTCTGTCTGACAAAATAAGATTATTCTGACCTGAGCTACAGGATACAAAGAATCAACTAACATATATTTTTTTTTCATCCATGTTGATGATATTAAAGTCATCTGTTACAGCTTGACTGTTTTTCATCACTGTCAGAAATGATAGTTTCCACCATGCACCTGCTCATTAGAACATTCACTAAATTATTTTCAGAGCACAACGTTATTGGATTCGGACACGCACATCGACACACACAGACTCATTCTGTGTTCTGCTTATTCACACTCTGTGGCAATGATGTGTGGGTAAAAAAAAATCATAGAAAGTGAGGGGTACACACTACTACTACTACTACTACTAATAATAATAATAATAATATTAATATTAATAATATTATTACATTACTAAAAACAAAGTAACTTTTCTTTTAAAGTATTTTTTTGTTGATAATTATTTCCTAGAGCACATTTTTGCAAGATGGTTGGTGAATGTCACATTTGCAGATTCACATTATCAAATCGAGACAGTAGAATGCAAAAATGTACTTTTACACATCAGCAATTGCATACCCAGTTCCTCAGAGACTCCGTAAACACCATTTTTTTTTACATGTAAGATTAATTGTTCAGACCAACCATATACTTCACTTTAAGTGTTTATTTTTTTCTGAAATCCAAGCCTCTGCAAGCTTAACTTTATGCCCAACTTTCTAAAGTTAATATAAGGGCCTAACAGAACATCTGCTATCCTGCAGAATTTGATGCAACTGCTGCCACAGCTTTCCTTCGTCCTTTTACCTTTACACGAGGACAGCCGATAAGTCAAGATCTGCTGTGTCCTTAAGAGACATCTGGCCTCCCAGAGGACACTGAGGAGCTTTTTCTCTCAATGCTAATAGAGGACGCAAATATAAAAAGAAAAGCTATTGTTTGTGTTTAGGTTGGTCGGGAATAAGGCCGTGTTAGTATTATGGGTTTAGTCTAGATTTTTGTGGTTCAGATGTTCTTGAAGTGCGGTGAAGTAATGTGGCATGCTGGATTGAATCAAATCAAAATAATAAAAGAAATAAATAAAAACAAATGATCAAATAAATAAATACATGTAGTTACATATTTTTTTTGTAATTTAGTTTTTTTTTTTTAGCCCTGCTAAGTGTTAATTTGTTTATAGAAAACATTATTAGATGCATCTGTTGTAACATTTCTAATGGATTTTAGTAATAATTTTTTTTTTGTTCAGTTCTTAGCTAATATCTAATGTTACACCAGTTCATTCATTGATTTCACTTGATATCGGACCCTCAGGTTTATTGTGACCCTCAAGTTTATTGTTTCATCCTTACATCATTTTGTGGTAAGACAAAAATAGCCTTCCACATTTGTAAACAAGCTTTGTGTAAATAAATGCATATGCAATTTTTTTTTTACTGTCTGCTGTTATGTTTTTTTTTTGTCTTTTATTCGTATCTCAGTGACTATTTCAGTTTCTGAAATGCCTGACTGCTTAGTATTTGCTTGAAATCGTCTCTCTGAATCTTTTGGTCAAGGTTTAGATCTCTTTGTTTGCTTCCCCACTTTTGAAGGTAAAACTGTAATCTATCTTGTTTGTTGACCTAGATGTTGACCTGAAAAAACCCCAAAACAAAACAAATTCTCAGTATAATTAGCATTACTTAAGGCCATCAAACAAACATGGTAGTATTTCTGAATGAATTATTAATGAATTATTTATATTATTAGTTTATATTATTATTTAGAATATTTATTCATATTGTTTTATATATTTATTCATTTATTTATTGCAGCAAATCAACTTTATTTATTTGTTCATGCATTTATTTATTTGTCTACTTATCTATATCTATCTATCACAAAGAGGCAACTTTATTTATTTATTTATTTAATTATTTCAGTGAAGCAAAATTATTTATCTATTGCATAGAAGCAACTTATTTATTTATTTAGGGCATAGTTGTTATTTATTTTATTTTATTCCACAGAAAAGCAGTTTATTTATTGATTTTTTTTATTATTTCTTTATATATTTTAATTGTACTTTTTTAAAATTAGCTTTAAGATCAAGAAAAACAAGCACAAGTAAAGATTAAAAAAATACAAAATACAAATCCCATCATTATTTATTATTATAATGATACATGAAACAGAGGCAGAGTACTTTGAGACTATAGTTTTAAAAGTTTAACTAATTTGATCTTCACACAGCATCTTTAAGCACAGCTTAATTAATTACCTAAGATGTTAAATTAATTAACATTCTCTTCAAACTGTTAATGCTGTTGTTTGCAGTGCTATTGTTGAACTTCTTGATGAGCTGATTTGAGCTTTTGAACAGATTCATTGCAGAAAGACACGTGGAAAGGAAATGGACAATTTCTTTGATGTTCTATTTTTTGGCATTTAACAATCATTGCAGAATATCATGGTTGTCATTTTAAGCTCACTAGAAGTAAAACATTTTTTCATACAGACTTGGAAATGCATTTAATTTTTTTGAATTTGAAAACATTTACCTGACTATTCATGGAGAAAGTTAGGAAAGTGGGCATTTGTTTGCTTTAGTGTAAATTTGTGATGGCAAATTTAATTAAATTTGGCTGTCAATTTATGTTTTGGAAAGAACTTTCAGCTTTTTAGCCTGCAACATTGCTCATTGAAAATACTGTATGTGCTGTATGTGCCTACCACAATAATAATAATAATAATAATAAAAATCTACTTAAACATTTATGTTTGACTGCAGTTTAGAGGTAAAATGAACAGTAAGGAGCAGTATGATGCCAACAACATTTCCTTTTCATGCTGATAATATTTACAGGAACATATTATTGTTGAATAAAGGGTTATTTTTTGCACCAAATAAATGCCAAAAAACAAGATAACTGTTACTATAATTTTGTAATTTAATATTTTTGTCTCATCTTTTTATCTTCATGGACAACTTTTCTGGTGTGGTCAGTTTGCTCGTTAGCTCACCTTGTATGATGTTGTACTTGTGATGCAGAATGCTCGGGCTCGAGTCCAGTGAAACACGGTTACACAAAAGAGATAAAAGCAATGTAAACCAAGATAATATTACGTGATCGCAGTGCATTCTTTTTCTTACATTTACTTTGAAAACACTATTGATTGGGTTTAGGGGAGGCTTTAGTTCAGTGTTTTGCTGGTCTAGGTTTTTTCTATGCACATTAGGGGTGTAACGGATCACGGTTGATCTGTGATTCGTACGGATCACAGCCCACAGTTCAGAACAGACATGACCTGTGGATTAGGCTAATACAATTTTTTTTTCTTGTAGATTAATCCTAAATTTATACCAGTCGCAGAGAGACTGCCACTTGTGTTATTCAAATCACATGTAGAAAACATTTAGGCTTTCCTTTAAAATATAATGATATCGGAAGAAGTTGTGGTAGGTTATTCAGGATTTGTTGGGTTTCTTAGGTTATTAAAGGTGTTTTCTGTCACTACTTGTTTAGCCTGCATTAATGCATTCAGTGTAAGTTGCACGATTAATCATTAAAATATCGGGATCTCAACACCCACCACATAAGTTCTAAATGATTTGCATATGTTTATTAAACCTTTGAATTGCTGCATTCAAATCTGTGTTTGAAAAGCACAAAAAAACAAGAAAGAGATTCAGTCTTTAGTCTTTTGCAATATTTCTGTGTTTGTGTGCAATCTTTTACAATTTATTTTTTATGATTTCTTAATTTTATTTTTAATAAAAGTACAGGTTCTGAGTTCAGTTTGTTAAAACCAAAAGTTTCTTGCAGTATTGTTTTTGTAATAAATGGAAAGCAAATGAGCTTATCTCCTGATGGGACGATAACCGTTTTCAAGGTATACCGCGGTTTGGAAAAGTCAAGGTTTTCATACTGCCAACATTTTCTCTAATACCGTTCCTAAGCTTTGTGTAAGATTTATTTTATTTTATTTTTTAACAACAGCATCTCCAGCAGAAAAGATATCCAAAGATGCCATTTTAAATTGTAAATAAATCTGTGCTTTTGAAACTAATGAAGACAGCAGACGTCAATGATTCATTTTCATTATTTGGCCTGGCACATTTACTGCTCTAAAATATTATAAATGTTTAAAATATATTGTGTTCAAAGGGGAAAAAAACTTTTAGTTTTTTAAACAGACATTTAAAAAGAGTATATTTTAGAGCAGTAATCACAATACCATGATACCGTGAAACTGTGATATTTTTATCCAAGGTTATCATAGCGTCAGAATCTTATACCGGCCCATGCCTCTACTTTTTGGCTAATCCAAAAAATGGTCCAATACGTGACTAAAAAAACATAATGTGATCCAAACCGTGAGATTTGTGATCCATTGCACCACTTATGCTTGTTTTCTGAAGTTACAGTGCGTTAAGCTCGGCCACCGTAACAGTGCCCTCTGGTGAATTTTTCATCTGGAATGTGTAATGAAACGTACCTGGAACAATGTATTTTAACTTTTGCAACAAATCTAGGCTGACAATTTACTATGACATTCCAGATTCACCCCATAAGTAAAAAAAAAGAACATGCTTTGATGGATAATTTTTTAAGAGTCAAAACAAATATAAAAAAGTTGAATACTTTCCATCTGTTCATCCGTTCGTCCAGAGACTACAATTGCATTAATATTTTTTTAATTAGCTGTAGGACACTGTGTGTATGAGTGCATGTATGAGAGAGAGAGAGAGAGAGAGAGAGAGAGAGAGAGAGAGAGAGAGAGAGAGAGAGAGAGAGACAGAGAGAGAGAGAGAGAGAGACAGAGAGAGAGAGAGAGAGAGTGAGTGTAAGTGTATTAGGCATAGGACAGGAAAAGTCAAGGTTTTAAAACCACTGAAGTTTTTTATTATAGTGTTATTTTGTATTTTTTGTATACATGTTTTTGTATACATGTCAGCCCATGATTCGGAAAACATCTGACAAACAAAGTATTACTAAACCGACATACAAGCCTGCTACAGACCTGAACAATGCAGTGCCTTACTATATATCAAAAGAAAAGAAAGATATCCAAAGATGTCTTTTTAAGTTGTAAAGAAATCTGTTTTTGAATTTGATTTATTTGTATTACTTAGCCTGACATGTTTACTGCTTCAGATTATTTTAAATGTTTCTTAAAATTAAATAGATTGTGTTTATTGGGGGGACATTTAATTTAATTTTTTTAGCCCAGACATTTAAAAAAGCAAATCTTTTAGAGCAGTAATCATAATATCGTGAAACCGTGATATTTTTATCCAAGGTTATCATATTGTCAGAATATTACCAGCCCATGCCTACAGTGCGTGTGCGAGAGATTGTGTGTGTGTGTGTGAGAAAGAGAGTGCGTGTGGGTCTGTGTTGGTATTTAACTGCTGGTGTCTCCAGAGTGCTGATGAAGATAATTACAGTTGAGGCAGAGTCTCAGGGGAGATCAGACACCTGCCGTCGTCCTCCTCCTCCTTCTCCTCCTGCTGCTGCTGCTGGAGCCCAGTGCTCTGATGCCCCTGATGCCCCTCGTGCCCACCTCCCGTTTCTGGTGCCCCTCCACAACTGCTTGCCCTTGAGCCAACTAATAACCTGTAAAGCTAGATTTAGCGACAACAGGGGAAAAGAAAACAATTAGCGCTAACATTTGCAAAGAGCTTGCTTTTTATTTTTTGTACTTCCACAGTCCAGTTTAGACAAGAGCCACGTGACACTGCAGGCAAAAACTGGCCTTTTGGCTCTTTATAATGTGTTTTTTTTTCCTGTTAGCCAAATGTAAACAACAAATGCCTTTAAGCGTTTATTTTCTCGCACTTTATCAATTGGCGTATGTATACAAAAATATTCATTGAATTTACTATTTTTAAGGTAAGTGCTAAATTGTTTCAATTCAGCCCATATACATTGTTTGCAAGCCCCTACTGTACCTTAAACTTTTTAGTAAATCTTATAAAAATTTTTTCAGTGTAGAACTAAATTAAAATACAAACATTTGCAGTCAGTTAAAGGGGTAGTTCACCCAAAAATTTAAATGTACTCACCCTTTGCTTGTTTCAAATTTTGATGACTTTCATTGTTCTGCTAGTCAAAAGAAGATATTTTGAAAAATGTTGGAAACCTATTACTGTTGACTTCCATAAGGTGTTTTTCTTATTATGGAAGTCAATGGAAAAAAAAAAAAACTCTGTCATCTATAATAACCTTTGACTCTAATGTGTCTCTAAAAAACAAGAATTTTCAGCCTGACTTATAATTAACATGAAATAAGGCATCATTTTCATATTTGAACATTGCATTTTATCAAATTTCAAATATAAAAGAAATGTTTATAGTTCTTAATCAGCTGAGGAAGTATAGTGATAAGTATTAGTAAAAAATATTTACTGTTTTTTTTTTTTTTTTTTTTTTATCAAGAGGTCCCAGAAACAGAATACCACCTGACAAACACCTGAGGCACAAAAATAAAATATCATTACCTCAGATCCAGATTTTTATGTTGATATTTTTAAACGTATAATTCACTCATTACACTCCAAGTTTAGGTGTGCATACACCTGACACCTGGAGTCTGATGCCACACTTTGTTTTCCTGCTCTTTGACTGATACAGGGCTCTGAGGATGATTTGGGACATATTTTTATAGGTCTTCTATTCAGTGCTTGATTTATTATGAACAATAAATATATTATTGTCTAGTTCTAACACAGTTGTCGGCCACTCACATTCAAGTGATTCCAACCCTTTGTGTTTCTTTGTTTCCAGTTGAACACAAAACATATTCTATTACGTACAAAATATAGATTTTTTTTGTGTTGTAAACAGACTGCCATTGGCGTCTATAGCTAGACAGAGATATTCAATATTTCAGCATATTGTGATAATGAACATAAAGTTCAGCGCAGTATTGAAATTGTGAGAACTTCAAAATACTGTAAATAATATTTCTATTATATAACTATATAGTGCTTTTTAAGAATATTCACTTTGTGTTTGTAGTTGTGTTCAGCATCAAATGCTTAATAGTTCAAACAAACATTTAATATGGCCTACTAGATGCGGAAATGTTGATGAAAAATTATCTGATTATTTATACAGCTATTGTACTTTAACATGGCAATAAGGTTCCACTAGTTCATATTAGGGCTGCATGATTAATTGAAAAAAGATTGCGATCTCGATTCGACCCTACACACGATCTTAATTCAGCTTTTCTACGATTCAGCCAATTATATTTTCAAGGTCAGGAGAGAAGCGCAAGTCTTAACAATAGCCCCTTTCACACATACAGACCTTTGAAAATGTCTGTATGTGTGAACAGGCCCTTTTTGAAAATACCAATAAATTCGTTCTGGCAATTTTCCAGAAAGAGAAGTTGTAACATTACCGGTAATTTGCCGTAATGCTGCTTTGTGTGAACGCAGAAGGAAAATTGCCGGAAAGAGCAAGTTCACGTCTGCGATGACGTGAGACATCTACTTTAGCCAATCAGAACATTCAGACATATTCACATCTGCGCTGTTTATGAAAATAAATACCTTCAAATATTGTTTCCAGACACATTTAGCTGCTAGATGTTAGTCAGATAATGTTTCTGTGTTCCTTTTTAATGCCAACTGTGTAAAAAATTATCGATGAAATGCTTTTGATAAATCGCTGTTTGTTTACCTTCAAGCTCTGCTTGACGCGTGTACACGTAAAGGAGCCGGTGAGCGCCAGCACACACATATTATGACCATCTCGACATCTGAAAGTGTTCCTTCATATGTTTTCAAACAAGTTGTTCACAATACTTATCCATCCACAGAATTTGTAGTGTCGTCAAATGTGTAAACATTTAGCTGCGGTTCGTGATTCTGCCTTTGGATGTCTCACGAAGCAGCTGCATGAATGTTAAAGCTTTAAATAAAAGTGAAACCATCAAGAAAAGGCTGACTTCTTCTACGTTTACAAATACAAGCGCTGCCATTTATAGGTCATTTCTAGTTAATGATGTCAGAATTTATCGGTATTTTTGAATGGATGTGTAAATTTGTCTACTCCGGGAAAATTACGGAACGTTCGTGCCTGATTAAACACCTTTTTTTTTTAATTTACCTGTAAAGTCATTCCAGAATTTTTTCTGATATTTACCGGTATCACTGTGTGAAAGGGGCTATTGTTTTATATATGTTGCTCAGCAACATGGACAGCTCTAAATTGTGTTAAAATGTCACATACTGTATTTATAAGGTATATTTCACGCAAAAAATATAATTTCTGTCTTAGTGTATTGATGTATTCGCGGCCATGAAATCACACCTTCCCGTGAATAATGTGGATTTTAGTGAACAGAACCTGTATAGGCTGTGACAAACAGACAATACATTTGTAAATAACGTTCAGTTTGTTGCACAGAGCGATCATTTGGGAGCTGCACGGGAAGTATGATTTGCATTTATGTTTTGTTTTTTTCTCAAATTGACAGCAGCCATGACATGAACTCACTCAGCAGTGAAAGTGAAACCAAAAAATCATTTAAATGATCATATCACATTTTAGAGTTATAATTACCACAAGCATTTGATGCTTTTCTTTCATAGCGAACACAAAGTGTTTTGCTTGAAAAAAAAATGTTTACACCATCAGTATAACTACTGTAGTCTATATAATGTTGAATATAATGCAAGAGGGGAATCTGATGACAAATGTCCAGTAAAATAAAATGGTCTAATAATGTTGTCAATGACAGATTGCAAGCATACAGTATGTCTCAAACATAATAATTCAACTTTAGAATTATGAATAGTTATTTAAAGTCTGTTCAACTCCACCATTCCAAGTCTATACAGAATGTAGCATTTTAACCAACAGTAGAATTATATAGGCCTAATATTATTATTTTTGCTTGACCATATGTTTGAGAAATTATTCTCTTTTTAGCTAGAATCATGCAGCCGTAGTTAATTTAACTAAACTCAAGATGAAAGTTTAGAAAGATTAAAATCATAGTTGTAAAGTCATAGTTTTATTAAATTAAGCTAATAAATATATATTTTTTAAACTAACTTGTAATCTATTAGCTAACATTTACTAATGAAATGTGAAGTGTTACTTCAATTAACTTTAGAATCCCTTTCCAATTTAAGTAGCTTGAAACATTTTCCCTGCAAACATGCAAATACAGTACAATAAATCCATTCACTAAGTTTTTTTAACCCTTTTGCAGCTTAGGTCAGTGTTGTAATAATGCCGAATACCATGACAAAAGATTATCAATTAATCACAAGAAGAAGATCTGATACTATTAAGCTTATCTATAGCAGGGAAAAATACTACGGAAGTCAATGGGTATCTGTTACTAACATTCTTTAAAATATCTTCTTTAGTGTTTAACAGAAGAATGTGGTTTGAAAAAAGTTGAGGTTTAGTAAATGATGACAATTTTATTTTTAGGTAAACAGTCCCTTTAATACAGTAAGGTGTTATATCACAAATACAGATCTATTTTTGTCGACATGTATTTATCTTTCTTTTTACATTAGCATTTTCTCTTGAAAGAACATTGCACTCTCCCTTCTACAATGCTCTCGTGTCTATTTATTAATATTTGCTATTCAAGTAAAGCACACTTTTTATTTCATGCTGATCTGAGAAGCATAATCTATACCAAGAAAACAACACTTATTTCCCCTATGAATAAACTGTAAACTCATTATGCCCTAGACAGTCAGAAAATAACCCTAGTCTGTGAAGTCTAAATAAAACCTTCACATATGTGGCTGACTGAAGGTAATTGTTGCTTCGTAGTCATTTTTTAGCATGTTTATCTTCAAACACAGTTAATCACAAACTTTTCTGTTTATTGAGAACTGCCACAAATACAATGTGACAGACGTGGAGCACTGTTTATTATACAATGTCCTTCCACTGAACTCTTTATCAGTGTATGTAGCTATGTTAACAACAGCTAGCTTGTACCACAGGGAGCTGTTTTTGTTTTAAATGCGACTTTGTCCACCCCCATACATTGGTAAAAATACACGCTGAACGCTACACAGCGGCCTTTAGGAATGACCCTCAGAGGACTCAGCAGATGATGAGCATGAAAACAAAAGCTTTTGGTGGAAAAAAGTCAGGTTTAATAGCTCACAGTGGCATTGTGTGATTCTGTATTCTATATATGTTTGTTTATAAATGTGGACAGTGTGCGTCATTATATGCAAGTTGATGTTCTGGTCATATACAGTTGAAGTCAGAATTATTAGCCCTCCTGTGAAATTATTTTTGTTTCAAACATATCCCAAGAGATGTTTAACAGAGCAAGGAGGTTTTCCACAGTATTTCTGATAATATTTTTTCTTCTGGAAAAAGTCTTGTTTGTTCTATTTTGGCTAGAATAAAAGCAGTTTTAAATTTTTAAAGCCATTTTAAGGTCAATATTATTAGCCCTCTTAAGCAATAAATTTTTTCGATTGTCTACAGAACAAACCATCGTTATACAATGACTTGCCTTATTACCCCAACTTACCCAGTTAAGCCTTTAAATTGCCCTTTAAGCTAAATATCTTATAAATGATCTAGTAAAATATTCCCCGGTTTTCCGTCGGTCTCCCCCAGAAGTCCAAAAACTTGTGGTATAGGTGAATTGGGTAAGCTAAATTGTCTGTAGTGTATGTTTGTGAATTAGTGTGTATGGATGTTTGCCAGTGACAGGTTGCAACTGGAAGGGCATCCGCTGTGTAAAAAATATGCTGGATAATTTGGCTGTTCATTCTGCTGTGGCAACCACCTGATTAAATAAGGGAATAAGCCGAAAAGAAAATGATTGAATGAATGAATGAATGGATAAAAATCAAATAAAATACAGTTTAAAGGGGCAGTTCATCCAAGAATGTAAAGTTACTCACCATCAAGTGTTTCCAAGCCTTTTTAAATTTCTTTATTTTATTGAACACTAAAGAAGATCTTTTGAAGAAAGATGAAAACCTGCAACCACCTTCATCTATCATAGGAGAAACAAATACAATTGAAGTCAAAGGTTTCCAGATTTCTTCAGAATATCTTCTTTTTGTGTTCAACACAAGTAAAGGATGACATAAAATTCAGTTTTGGGCGAACTACCCCTTCAAGAAGAAATAACATTATAATAGTAATAAAATAAAACACAAGTAACCCTTTGGTTTCTAGTGCCACTATTTTTTCAGAACTACAGCCATCTTCATCTCCAGAAGTACAAAGTGTCAGGTTCTCAAAAACTTGCCTAAGGTAAAAATCCTGAAACAAGACCCTCCATTTTATTAGAATCACAAGCTGGAGTGTAAAGCAGATCAAGAGATGTTTTTGAAAAGTTTTATGGACAGAAATGTTGAGAGCGAAGCTGGAGGTACCAGCACCACTTCAAGTCAGACAAAGCGAGGTAATGAGAAGATCATGGTGTGAGCAAGACTGGCCTTTCAGCGTAAAAACATGGACTTAAAATGAACTTCCAAAACTTATTGCAAGATTCTGGAAGAAAAAAAATTTCAAACAGATGTACAGTTACACCCATCTTCTACTCTGACATATTACAACTTTTCAAGCATTTATCAGATATTTTACCTTTTTAAATGTTTTAATTATTATTATTTTTTGTTTTTCAAATAATGTAATAATCAAGGTCTCAAAATATCACCAAACTTTTTTTTTTATTAAATATTACTATTTTATTATAAATTATTTGTTAACAGTTTAATTGAATGTGTGTTATAAGACTGTCATGACACCTTTATAATCATGACATATTGTGAATTTGGCAATTTTATGCATGCTTATGACAACTGTCATTAAGTGTCATTGGCTCTGTTATGTTATTTTAAATGCAAAGGGTAATTGCTTAATATCTTTATGACAACTTGACATAAACAAATACATTAAAACCAGTTCTTGTATTTACTGTATTACGACAACTTGACATTGCCAAGAAAACATAACTTGTCATAAATCTGGCCATTATAATTGTTAGATTTCTCATTAAAAGTGTCTATAATCAGTCAAATAATTTTATAACAGCCTTCTTAATATTTAATGACCTTTTAATTACAAATTCAATTTGTTCCACTGCAGTAAATATATTTATGACGCTGTTTTAAAATTCATGGCCTCATGACAATCTCGTTTATGACAGATTTATGACAATTTTGTTTTATGTTATTTTGTCACAACAAAGACATCTCAAAAATGTCACATTCACCTTTAAAATGACATAACGGAGCAAATGATACTTAAGGACAGTTGTTATAAGCATGCATAAAATAGCATTCATATTCATGACGTCATGATTATAAAGGTCTCACGAGTCTTTTGAACACTCCCTTCAAATAAAGGGTTACCAAGTATCTGTAGTAAATTATTGTAACAATTCACTTGTTTGCATTTCAACAACAAATGAATAAATAATCCAATAAATTCCAAATGTGTTCCAAATGAGGTCTGTTTTTTTCCTTGTTGGTGTAGCCATTTTACTTGGAAATAGATCGACTGAGCATCAAAATCAAATTTCCTGATTCATTTCAACCTCAACGAAATCCTAAAAAGCTGAAGTCTATTACAAATGTTGAATACTGTGCTTGTGAGCATGTATTGTGCGATGCATATACTGTAGCATCAGGAAATAGTAAGTGCAATATTAACGTTTAGACTAAACTTACTGAATCCTTAAATGATCTGTTTTCTTTTATGAGAAATGTGCTGCAAGCACCAAATTCAATGATACTATGAATCATAGTTTATTTACTTCACTGTAGCCTGGCACAGTCAAAGTACACTTCAATGTATGATAGTGAAATGATGAAATGCAGGTGTTGAGAAGAACACTGAAGTGACTGAAGAGTGGGTCATCGGTCTCTTATCATATAGCAGTGAGTGAATTGGAGGTATCATTTGTCTGTTTTTGTGGCTCTGTTCCAAATGGCACACTTCATGTTGACTTGTTTTCTTGAGCTGCATTTGTTAATTCCTCAAAAATGAAATGTTTAATTTGACCATAAGAACTTTACCAAAATATGCACCAACATGGAAAATGTGTGAGGAACTTTTTATTTGCTGGTGTGGTGGTATTGTTTCTTTGAGGTATCTTTAACACTTTCAAGAGTGTAATGCAACTTGGCTTTTTGATTTCACTTTTATATTCATTATCCACACATTTTGCAGGAGAAGATGTTTGTCTGACATTCCCCTCTGTTGAAATTGCAATAACTTGATTTCTATATTGTACAAAAACAGCAGCTGTGGTTGATTTGATCTGTGGTTGCCAGAATTTTGCCATAATAAATCTGATAGAATCTAAAATAAATTTCTACTTTTACTGTAAACTACTGTATATACAGTAGCACTTGTCTGCAATGCTAATAGACAACTTTTTTGAAGTACTCTACACCTCCTGAACCTCTGCACATTGCCTTTGGTCAGTGTAATTCACACAACTGAACACCATCTATCTAATCTAATGTTGTTGAGAAAAAAAGAGAAAAAAATAAATAAGTAAAAGTGGTGTCTTGCAGAGAATTCTGGAAAATTTAATTTACAGTTGTTTACTGTATATATTCACACTAGAACCAAGTCTTTTGGCCGTTTTTAATTTTGCAATTTAATAACTCTGTTGAAATAAAGCACACAAATATGTGACTTCTTGACTTTTCCTAAATGTGTGTAAATTTCCTTCTAACATTGCTGTTTTATTTAAATGACAAAACACAAAGAGTTCTGATTATTTCTACCTAAAACAGTGGTGCCCAAACTTGGTCCTGGAGGACCGGTGTCATGCAGATTTTATTTCCAACTTGCCTAAACACACCTGCAAGGATGTTTCTAGAAAGCCTAGTAAGAGCTTGATTACCTAACCCAGGTGTGTCTGATTGGAGTTGGAGTTAAACTTTGCAGGACACCGGCCCTCCAGGACTAAGTTTGGACCTAGATCTACCGTATCGGTCAAAATGACTGCATGCATTTCAGTACCTACTACTTTTTTCCATGACTTTAAATATGCATGCAACCGTTGCCTACACTGTCAGACAAAAGGGTACAGGTGGGATCCATTTGTGAACACTTGGGGTACAAATGGTGACCCTCAACAAATGGTATCCTCAATGGTTAATAGTAAAAAAAAAGTTACAAATGTGTATCCGACTGTCAAAGGGTCTATGTTTGGATCATTTAAGGCCCAAACAAAGGTACAATCACTTGTGTGAATAAGGTAGCAATTCAACGTGTATGAAACGGTCATTTATGTATATCAAGATAATAATTGTCATGAGTTGATGGTTATTAAAGAAATGCAGTAAGGCCATATCCCACAGTTTTTTGCTATAGCAACTTCTGTCAATTTTCTGTTGGCAAAGACTTTACTTTAGATATGTTTTTCAAAACCGTATATTTAGTGCCGCAAAAAGCCTTCTCCCCTTCTTGTGAAAGTGACAAAGTGAGGCGCAGACATTCACGGGTGGTCCAGTAGCCTTACTATATATTTGTAAGGTGATGACTTAATTAAATATGATGACAAAGATTCAAAGCTCAATTTTAATATCTCAATTAAAGCTTTGAATGTAAATGTGATGTGAAAATATGCTATGGTAATTCTAGTTGTAAAAGAATTCGGTTAGTTCCAGTGTTAAGGAAACCTTTTGTTGAAAAGGTAACATTTGAAATAGTGAAATGAATTCAAACAGTTTAAGGCTAATTCACAGCTTAATAGCTTGAAACTTGGTTGGCTTGACTCGCAAAAATCCACCCCCCCTTTTTTGTTGTTGTTGTAAAAACACTTGTGGAGTTTTTATTATTTTATTTGAAATAAAATAATATTTGTTGAAAATATTATTTTGAAAAAAATATTTTAAAAAAATATTGAAAATATTTGTACTTTTCCCTTTACTAATCTCAAAGTTAACTGAACTATCACAACTTGTGAAATTTCACTTTCACTTTATTTATAAAGCACTTTACAACTATCACTATAGACCAAGGTGCTATAAAAGCTAATTAAGGCAAAAATCTTAACAAAAGATGAATAAAAAAAGCACAATATTATGTCATAAACTTGTCCAACCTCTTAAAGGGCAATGGCAAAATTTAACTTTAACAGCCTTGGACCAGTGACCTTTCATTTTTAAATGAGTTTGTGGAACCACTAAGTAATCATTTATTACTTGATGTTAAAAACCTAGGTGCTTGGTGTGGAGCAATAAGCTCTGACACATAAGCAGGATCAATGCCCTGCACTGCTTTAATAACCTAGAACATATGTTTGACGATTATCCATAGATAGTCCATAGGCAGCCATCTCAGAGAAGCCAAAACAGCAGAATTTTGTTGACTTTTCTTAGTTTCGACCAGCATTTTATTTCAGAAAGGTCCTCACAAGTGCCCTTAGTAGACTTTATTGTAGCGGTATGTGATAGTTGTTGGGGCATTTCAGTTCCACATCAAAAGCACCCCATAATATGCATTTTTGTGTACTGCACTTTAGAGTATACAGTTCCTCCACAGCCTGCCAACTTTGGTGGCCACCCTCATTATTCTCCAAGGAGACACGCAGACGCTCAATTAGCAGAAGCCATAGAGAGTTGTTGGAAAGCATCACTTAATAAGGTGCTTGACTGGATTTAGCTCTGTGCTGCTCCGATAACCTGTTTTACTCTTATTCTGCACTGGAGAATAATAGGAAATTGTCTGTTTAATGAGTGTCTTATGGGTTGTTAACGGTCACATTGAATGCCCATCAAAGGAAGTGATCGTGAATGTGTGCGAATATTAACCTACTGTCAAGCTGCAGTGATTAGAAATCTTAGTCTGAATGGAAACCATGACATGAATGGGCTTGAAGCTGCTTTATTACAGGTGATGTCTGTTGTGAAATGACTTCAAAGATCTGCCAGAGTAAATGAATGCAATAAATGAAACCTATTCGTTGTGCATTCAGGGTAGGTAGGACAGAAATGTATGACGATGTAACCCTGGTCTGACAACAGAGATATCAGTGAGACAGACGTAATGTGGTCTGCTCTGCTTCACATATCAAATGAGAGCAATTTGGACATTTGTTACAGTTTGACTAGAGGTAAAAAAGCTTTTGTTTGCATCTGGTGTTAAGATGAATTATGTCTATCTGATCACAAATGTTAGACACTAAATGAATGTGTAAACCAGCCAGGTTTAAACAGTTTTGAGCTTGTTCACTTTTTACCACTTCTAGTGGTAGCGGAAAACCGCATTCAACCAGATTAATTTCAAAGTCTAAGTGCTCAAAATATGTGCCAACATCCACAAAAGTCACACTTTTTGGCTACTGTGCTGATTCATACTGTAAACATCACAGGAAGTCCTGTCCTGTTAAAGTATGCTGGCCAGACAGGATTTTAAATCTGCCATCTGAAATTAGAATTAGAATCAGAAAAAGCTTTATTGCCAGGTATGTTCACACATACGAGGAATTTGTTTTTGTGACAGAGCTACTACAGTGCAACAGAATTTACAGAGACAGGACTAAAAAAACAAAAAAAACAGGTAATAAATATATTTTAAGAAGTAGTGATTGCAAATATACAAATTAACAAGTGTATGTACATGTGTACGTCCAGGGCTAATCTGAAGAGGGGCATCAAAAAGGCCAAGCACTGTTACAAGCTAAAGCTAGAGGAGCACTTTTCCAACTCTGATCCTCGGCGCATGTGGCAGGGCATACAGGCCATCAGCAACTACAAACCCAGCCATTCCACACCCACAAATGTCTCCTTCCTGAACGAGCTGACTTTTATGCCCGCTTTGAAAGAGACAATAATGAACCCTACATCAGGATCACTTCCTCAACCGACCACTCACCCAGTACACTCACCTCCTCAGAGGTCTACACCGCACTGAGTCGGATCAATGTGCGTAAGGCTGCTGGACCAGACGGTATTCCTGGGCGCATCCTCAAAGCATGTGCAGAACAGCTCGCTGGGGTATTCACAGACATTTTCAACCTGTCCCTTAACCTAGCAGCTGTGCCAACATGCTTTAAAACCACCTCTATTGTGCCAGTGCCGAAACACTCCAGCCCAACATGCCTAAATGACTACCGCCCTGTAGCACTCACACACCTGGACAATAAAAACACTTAGGCACGAATGCTGTTTGTTGACTTCAGCTCAGCATTCAACACTGTCATACCCTCTTAAGTTAATGATAAAACTTAGAGACCTGGATATAGACATGTCTCTCTGTAACTGGGTTATGGACTTTCTGACTAACAGACCTCAGAATGTTAGATCAGACCACATTTGCTCCACCACCGTCACACTCAACACTGGTGTACCACAGGGCTGTGTGCTGAGCCCCTTCCTCTACTCCCTTTTCACCATTTACTGTAGGCCTGTGAACAGATCCAACGCCATCATCAAATTTGCAGAAGACACCACAGTGATTGGTCTAATCAGCAACAATGATGAGACTGCCTACAGGGAGGAGATACAGCATCTGGCCACGTGGTGCACCAACAATAATCTGCTCCTTAACACCGACAAGACCAAGGAGCTCATTGTGGACTTCAGGAAGGGACGAACAGGCTCACATGATCCCATCCACATCAATGGGATGGCAGTCGAGCCTGTCTCATCCTTCAAGTTCCTGGGGACCCACATCTCCAAGGACCTTTCCTGGACCACCAACACCTCCAGCCTGGTCAAGAAGGCTCACCAGCGCCTATTTTTCTTAAGGCAACTTAAGAAGAACCAGCTGTCATCAGCCGTCTTGGTGAACTTCTACCGCTGTACAATAGAAAGCATCCTGACGAACTGTGTCACAGTCTGGTATGGAAGCTGCTCTGTTGCGGAGCGTAAGGCACTGCAGCGGGTGGTGAAAACTGCCCAACGCATCACAGGGACCACACTGCCAGGCATAGAGGACATCCAGCGGAAACACTGTCTGCGCCGAGCACGCAGTATTCTTAAAGATCCCTCTCACCCTGCTCACAGACTGTTTTCTCTCCTGCCTTCTGGCTAGCAGACTAAAGAACAGCTTCTTCCCCAGAGCTGTCTCCCTTTTGAACTCTGCTCACCACTGACTTTTTGCCCCCCTAATACACCCCACTCTCCTCATAACTCAGACTCCTCATAATCACTGCACTACATAACATTTGCACATTTAAAAATTGCACTTATTCATTGCACTGATTCATTCACTTATTTGAACTGTACATACCTACTGTTTTTTGGGTTTCTGGGAATCTAGCAGTGTTCATGTAAACAAATTGAACAATTAAATGAAAAATAACACTATAGTCTTCATTGTTTATACATACATAAATACAGTTAATCTTTCTTAAAGTTACAAAAAAATTTTCTTGTGCCTGAATGCTTCAAAAGGGTTTGGGATTCATAAACTCGCAGGCCTTAAAGAGCACCTATGGTGAAAAATCTACTTTTCAAGCTGTTTGGACAGACATATGTGAAAACAACATGAAAACGGTGGACCAACTGGAGCGGTTTTGAGACTGACGTAGGAGTACGGTCCCCCCGCCCACGGAATTGATTGACAGCTGCATATTAACATGTCTCTAGTAACGTGTATAATCATATCAACAAGACAGCAACCGGGAACAAAAGGTCTGTTCAGTTTGCTAGAATCATCAATCATCATCAAAAGTGAGTTTTACAAGCTTTAAATGTTTTTAAAACAGTGCATGTTTGTAATGAATTACAGCGATTTATTTCAGCTTTACTTCATCAACACAGCCGCATGTCAGAACAATTATAAATGAAGACGCTTCAATCCTGGTTTGTGGATGTTAAATCAGGTTTATTTTGTAAATTAACGTAATAGTTATTCATACAGCAGTGGATATTAACCTGTATCCGGTCACATTTGCATGCAAAAGAGTGCAAAGCTAAACCTGCGCTGTCTGTGTGTGTGCGTGTCCGTGTTATGTGTGTGTGTGTGTGTGTGTCTATCTGTGTTTGTGCTTGATCTTTGTAACGACATTGTCTGTGACTCATCGTTGCAACTCCACAACAAATGCATTACATACTTATTGGTAAAGTTCTTACTGTAGTATTTTTCACTAATGTTACGTGAGATCTGCATACTTGTCTGTCTGTTGTCTGACACAGCCGAGGGCGGAGATTAAGGCCCAATCCCAATTCTACCCCTTAGCCCTTCCCCTTACCCCTACCCCTCGTTTTCAGTGTTCACGCCAAGGGGTAGGGGTTTCCCAATTCTCTACAGCTTGAAGGCGTAGGGCTAAGGGGAAGGAGTGTATAGCCTTTTTGAACAAAGTTTTTCAAGACCACACTCAAAACCAAGGGGTAAGAAAATTTCCCTGAATGCAACAGCCACAGCATTGCTAAACCCGGAAATAAGGAGATCCACAAATTAGTATTTTTTGTCATTATTACAAGTTTTTACAACAAACAAACACATGTTTTAATATATTCATAACCACATTTGTTTTACCATCAGGTTTAAAAAAAAAAAAAACTGCTAAATTTAACGATCTATAATCCCTAATCATAACTTCTGTACAGCAGTCCCAGAACATTCTGACACTCGATGACATTCCAATACCCTGTCAGAAAAGTTTAGTGGCTGGGAATGAGCTTTTTACAGCCACTGTGTAAATGCACAGTATAGTTACAATCTTATTGCTATATTAGATCGTTGTGATAACATTATATATGCTTTCAGTGGTTTCCTGAAGATAAATACAAAAATAGAATTGGGATTGGGCCTAAGGCACACTGACAGGAACGTGGAAACGGTGGGCATGAATGATGAGCCTTAAAGGCGCAATGCACAAAAACCGCTACCTGCTGCTCAAAGCTATAAAATAGGAACTTATGAAAGGTATAATGTTAAATATGATGGGTGTTTTAAGCTGAAACTTGACAGACTTATTTTGGAGACACAAAATACTTATATTAAATCTGGAAAAAGTGGTAACCTAGGTGCCCTTTTAAACTGCAGTAAACAATGCAAATGAAAAACAGTTCAGTAACTTTATATAAAAAACTTTGCAATTACTACACATCACATTTTTTTTATTGTGACTTCTGGTTGAACAAAATTCTGGCTCAAACATAATTTTCCTGTGATGTAATGTGTATTTATATAGCACATTTATTGTGTATGGCCATACACCCAAAGCGCTTCACATTTATGAGAGGGCTCTCTTCACACCACCACTAGTGTGCATCATCCACTTAGATGATGCGACGGCAGCCACAGGACAACAGCACCAGTACGTTTAGCGGTCGTTTCTCTGCATTGTGCTATTTTTGATTAAAGAAGTCTCCACACAAATCTGGTCATGCTGAGGTGATTTTATTTTGCCCTGTACAACACACACAATCAGGCAATCACTCTCTTAATATCAGTTGAGTCTCTCTTTCGCCTCTCCTTGGAACAGACAGGAGGAAAAAGGAAGAGCTCTGAATGTGCCAAAACGTATACCTCTTTGCTACACAATGTCAGCTGATGTGCACATGTGTCTCCCGACCGCACAAAAGCACATCATATCTTTAAAAATAAAAGACGAATAATAATTTGAAAATAAAATAGAATAAAGAAATAGTTATTTGTAATCTGGTGTAACAACATATCCTGCTACATGCGCTCACTACACATCAGCTATGGGGTAGTGGAGAGACTGTGATAGAGCCTATTCGGGGGATGGGGATAGGGATGTTTGGGAGGCACTGATGGGTAAGGGCCAACGGAGGGAATTTGGCCAGGAAACCGGGTTTACACCCCTACGCTTTACAAGAAGTGCCATGGAATTTTTAATGACCACAGAGAATCAGGACTTTGATTTAACGTCTCATCGAAAAGGCAGCACTTACCGACAGTATAGTGTCCCCTTCACTATACTGGGGCATTAGGACCCACACAGACTGCAGGTTGAGCACCCCCTGTTGGCCTTACTAACACCACTTCCAACAGCAACCTAGTTTTCCCATGTGTTCTCCCATCCAGGTACTGACCAGGCTTAACCCTACTTAGCTTCAGTGAGTAACCAGTCTTAGGCTGCAGGGTGACATGGCTGTGGCTCAGATGGGGCTATGTCACAATTGTGATGTGCACATTGCAAAATTGATGCTGAAATAATATATTGTGTAGCCCTATACTATATTAACATCCATATCAACACACTATACAGTTATTTTAATAAATTTTCAATATAAATTATAACAGAGATTCCAAATATTTAAAAAATTAACCCCAAATCAGCTTTTCCAGCCACCCATGTAATATAATGTAAATTCTATGAAAGTTGATAACCGAATAATCATATATTGCTGCCACTTCTCCATCATGTCAGATGATTTAATGACCATACTGTGCATATGCCTGTGTGTTTTAGTTAACCCGAGTAAGTCCCAGAAGATGGCTGAACCTGCAGGAGTACCAGAGCAAGAAGCTCATGCAGGACAGCGGTGTGGCCGTTCAGCGGTTCTTTGTGGCTGACACTGCCTCCGAAGCCCTGGAAGCCGCCAAGAGACTCAGTAAGCATTCTTCTCATTCCTAACAGCTTGCTATTAAGTGAGTTAATGTAGTGCGTTTTTTTTTTCTTCCTACTAATGGATTTCAGTGTCAACAATGTGATTACATGAATAACACTTCATTGATAACATGCTAATGAGGTGATGCTTATTTGTTAACTCGATTGGCACTCGTATGCAGAGATCTAGCCTCCCACACAACAGGCTGGGGCATGAGGTCTAGAACTAGCCAATGAGAGCGAAGAACACAAATTGCTTTGCTTTTTGCAAATTGATGCTTTTGCTTTGATTATGGTGGACATGCCTTCAAGGGTCAACTGGACTGATGATCTTCTCTTACTTGTTCTGCTTCTTTTCTGTTTCACATGGTTTGTTGCTCCCTTATCGTTTTATACATGTATGCTCAGTGTTATTTTCTCTGTTGCCTTTTTCCTTTTTATTGCTGTATTTCTATGCTGCTGTTTTAGCAGACAAACATTTTATGTGTAGCATTTCTGTTAACAGCCTCAATGGTTATAATTTACTGGTGCAGTCCTAGATAAATTCAATTAAATTCATCTTTATTGAAGCGCTTTTACAATGTAGATTGTGTCAAAGCAGCTTAACATTGATGAAGTTCAGGGTAATTGAAACTGCTTGAGTCGAGTCTTTACAGTTCAGTTCAGTTTAGTGTAATGCTAATGTCACTGCTGAAAGCCCAAACACTGAAGAGAAAATCTAACAATGCGCAGCTCCACAGGACCCAAACCAAGCTAGTAAGTGGCGACTGTGGAGAGGAATAAACTTCACCAATTGACAAAAGTGAAGAAAAAAATAAATAAATAAGAGACTCATCTGCCACTGCGGCCTTTCAGGAATCAGTCTCACGCTTTCCACTCCTGCATGCCCACCACACTATCTGCTCAGGATGCAGGCTGGGTCCAGGATTATGGAGACCTCAGGATAAGAAGAAATAAACTAACATTAGCATAAATCCATTAATAATGTTTGCTTAACCTCAGGTTGTTTTAGGTAGGGCTGGGCTTTGGCTTAAGTTGTGCCTGTACCATGCTAGGAGATCAGTCTTTACAAAATAACAGAGGCACTTTAACAAAAAAGCCATTATGTTGCGAAAGTAGTCAACAAAGTAAAAGATGTGACATATGGCTAACTATGGTTACTCAGAATTTTTGTTCCAAGTGCACGCATACACCAAGAACACACATGGAGCAGTGGGCAGCCATTGTTTGGGAGCAGGGGCGATTGATGCCTTACACTATAGATAA
>CAIGQZ010032461.1:687210-703439 GCA_903798205.1 Danio tinwini | reverse complement strand
ATATATATATATATATATATATATATACACTCAAAAATATTTTGTATATATATATAAGCTCTTGAGGATAAATTGAGGGTAAATTATCATTTTCATTTTTGGGGTTACCTGTTCCTTTAGCACAAAAAACTTGTAGGAAATTGCTCTCTATAAGCTTGATCAAAATATCTCATCCAACTGAACTCAAAAATAAACGGATCTAATCTTTTTCTCTCCTCTCTTTAATTTAATTACACCTCTTTTCCCCTGCATAGATGGTGCTGTGTTTTTAATTCTCACCAAGCCATACAAAAACATTTTGTATGCCAAGTATTATAACAACAGAACTGCAGCCTTAAACCTTAAACATTATTTATTCCTGTTTTCCCAGCACTAGTATCTCCTCCAGGAAATTACGCTTTAATATACTATATCTTAAAACCACATTTAAATTCTTGCATAATTGATATTTTAGCAGCAACAAAAAAAGCACCAAAATAAAGAAGATGAGAATTTATAGTCTTATTACATTTGCTTTCTGCACACTCTTTGTATGCATCTTCCATTTATTTTTAAGCAATAACAAGTTAAAGATCTACACTCAAAAAATAATATGTTGGCTTTTATTCACTTTTTTGTGTCAACAGGTTCCACATAACCGAGTTAAGTTTACCTTAAAGAAAGATTATTTATTTGAGTGAACTGAAGTTAGTTACATAAAGGATGTTATGTTGTTTAGTTCTATCAACATAACATTTATAATTTAGCTTTAATTTATTTACACGGTTAAAAAAATCTGTTAGATTTACGGAAAAGTATCGGCTGTGGTTGTCAGGATTTTTCTGTATAATATACGGAACTTTTATAGAACTGTTTAAAATTAAAGAAAATAGCCATATTTCATTAACTGATACAATGTTTAGTTCATAAAAACATAGTTTAGCTCACAAAAATGTAAAGGCATTATATGCATTAATGTGTGATTGCAATTAGCAAACAGATTTTCACTGCATTAGTAACTACACAGTTACATTTAAAAAAGAAAATGCAGCATAACATCAGCTATCCTAAGTTCATCTTGGACTTGAACACAGACGCTTATATTCTGCACAATGGTGACACAAAAAACGTTTTACAGTATTTTGCTGTTTTTTTTGTTTTTTTTTTTATGGAAAAAATACCAGCAGCTGTGGTTGCCAGTAATCTACTGTACATTCCTAAATTCATTTACATATACATCAAATACATTCCACAGTGTGTATTTTTCATTGAACACATTTAACCCCTTAAATCCCAAAGCAAAATCACTCACTAGTGTCCTCACTACAGAGGGTTGAACACTCAGGCAGTGATGTAGTTAAGGAGATAATTAAGTGTCTAAAGTGTGTCTATTAAAGGAGGATTGATAATTATTGATGAACAACTGTTAAACAATCAGCCAAATCCAAAGATGAAATCAACTAAAAATAAAACTCTAAATAAAAATAATAATCAATAAAAATAAAACAAATTACATAATAAAAAATTTATTTCTTAAGACCTCAGCAGAGATCATTAAACAACTCCACAAACATCAGGAGCTTCACTTATTACTGAACATTGGCTTTATTTCTGTCACGTGAACATAAACTCTTAATGAAATTGCGGTTGTTCATTTGAAGTCACCATGATGGAGGACAGAGTCTGCTTTAGTTGGGTTAATTGTGTTTATCACACTATTTGTATAGCATGAAAAGCCAAAAGAAGGCATAAGAATAAGTCTCATGATATTAGCTATGATATCAAAACCATCCTCCCAGCTTGTTTATTTGTTGAATATCTTGTTAGCTTTGTGTAAGAAATGATCAATATATATAAATTAAACCATTGGAGATTTAGGCCTAAATACACCATTCACAATGAAAATATTTGAACTATGACAGAACTTAAAAAAAACACACAGACGTCAACAATTAGCCTTTGAGTCTCAACAATGGTGACAAACAAAAAAATAAAAATCAACCCAGAACAATACAAAAAACAATCTATTGAAATATTACCCCCCAAAAACAAAATAAAAAAAGGCAAAGAAAGAAACTGTAAGAGCACAAAGCTGCAAAATGTATTCATGCTGTAATGCATGCTGGGAGTTTTGTGCTATGCTGGCACCCAGCATGCATTGCGGCATGAATGAATTATGGAGCTTTTTCTTTTAGCAACCATGGTTGAGGTTCATATCCTGATTCTTGACGTCTGTGTGTCTTAAATGTGCTGCTGGAGCTCTCCAGGTCTTGTTCATGACACTCTAATTATTAATTTTTAATATTTATTTCCTGTTATTTTTTCTTGTTGACCCTCGATAAAAGCTGCAGTATCGTCCCAAGCAGCATTAATATAAATTTGCAATTCTTTTTTTTTTATGACCTAATTTATAAAATACCAGAAATTATATCTGTAACTATTAAGTACATACTGGACTGTATAGTTTCTTATTGACTTTCTTGCCATAACTGATAAGTTGCAGAAACTCCGTTATTACAGTCAGAGAAACACAAAGATAGAAGCAATAAGGTTCAAGAGCCCAACTTAAGCAGCCTCTGATCTCCATAATGGTGACGTCAAATTAAACATTTTCAATAAAAAATATAAACCTCTGTTAATTATCAAATATTCTTGCAGATATGAGAGAAATGAAGTCAAACTTTTTTTTTACAGTGCATTGAACATAAATGCTGTGCACTTTCTCAATTTGTACTGTAATCTTCATCTTTTGATTCCCATATAATGACAGCTATTGTTGTGGTTTGAATCTTCCTTCCTCTGTCGTTTTAAAACTGTGCATGTGCTGGAATTACACTTACCTATTGACCAAAATGCGGTACTGCAGAAGCAACACAACTCCCTTTCATTTATCTTAATTAAACAAGCTCTTTAAATTTGAAAACTTTTTCTATTTTTTTTCCAACACAACTCTTTTAGTTTTAATAGACAAACATAAGTGAATTGTTTAATTTAAACATAGTTAAAGATTCTTTTTGACCAACTAAAGCCATAATCCATTTTTTTGAGTGTACTTAAATAAGACGACAACAAAATATGATGCACATTAAGACATACTGTTTGCCCTCTGAAATATGATGAAATAATATAGTTTAATAACCCTCAAGAAACTTGCTGTAACCTGCTCGCCCTGTTATCAAGCGGGTTCCAAAGTTGTATTTTTTTTTGGTGATGAAATCCGGTCGGTTCTTTTACTTTGCTGCAGATGGTGAGATCATTATGAAGGATTGCGATGAGGAGCAGGTGGATGAGTTTAACAAGAGCTTCCACCGCCAGTGAAGTGGTGACAGCTGAAGTTGAAATAACACGCATGAATCTCGAGACAGAAGAAGTGGCCCTTTCTTATCAACCTCTGCTCAGACGGGCATCATTAGACAGGAGCTGGAGCCGCTCGCAGCAGACGCTGATGTCTAGAGGTGGAAAACTCTGTGGCACGACACCTCGCACGGGTCAAACTTTCCCGTCGGAGTCGGGCTCTGTTTGCCATCCCACAACAAATGAGCTCAATTTAGGACATAGGGATGTTTATGCAGTGGTATTAAGAAATGTTGCTGTTGCAAGTTTATTATAACATAATAATAATAAGTGTTATGCTTAAACAATAATGCAGTAAAAACTGTATGAAGTAATGAGCCAGGTAATGAGCTGCAAATATGTTACAGATTTCCAGTCAGGTCCATAAATATTGGGACACCGACACAATTGGCTCTATAAACCAACACAATGGATATGAAATGAAACAAACAAGATGTGCGTTAACTGCAGACTGTCAGCTTTAATTTAAGGTTGTTTACAAATCAGGTAAACGGTGTAGGAATGACCTCCCACTTGTTAAGGGACCAAAAGTAATAGGACAAATGGCTTCTCAGCTTCTTATTTTCAGTTTCAGTTTAATACGTTTAATCAAGCGGCATAAGCAGCATGAGCTGGACAGTCTTTACAGACTAATCGCAGCACTGATAATATTCTTAGATTACCTCTGAAGAATAAACTCGGTCTGAAGGATGAGAGAACTCTGAAACTCGTTGTGTGAATGGAGATGCTCCCCGCCATCTGATTTTTTTAAATGAGAGTGTGCATAGGAGTATTCGTGCCAGTCTGTCAGATAAAATTGGTTAAAACATCCACACATATAACCAAGATCTGCGCATAACATGCAATGTCGAGGGTGACTCCATAAGTAAGGTAAACTGCACACTCTTGATTATGTAAGGTGTGGACGCGTCTCACAGCGCAAAACATAACTAAACCTTTAAATGTCCATGCTTAATCAGTCATCGATAAGGTCTATTGATTAAAGGGTTATTGACAATGAATAAATCATCAAGTAATCGTTAGCATCCCTAATTAAAATATAAAAATTCTGAACATTCTGTCACTATTAACTCACATTTTCTTGTTCCAAACCTGTTTTACTTTTGTTCTGATGTTGAACAATAATATACAATAACTTGTAGGGTAATGTCTTTGGTTGTTGAAAACTTGAACAGTAAAGGGTGAATTAAGATTGTTCAGTTGTTTATTATTATTTAAATTATTTATTTATATTGTCAGACAGCCTAAACATTTCACAAAATATGGTAAATCAGCTGCACTAAGAGATTGACATACTGAAAAGCCTTTATTTAATAGATATAAAGATTTGACATTTATTGTGATAATTATCGATATCGACTGATATGAAAAAAATTATAATGATAATAGGGCCGTATCGCCCAGCCCTATATCTATGAGTAAAAATAAATAAATAAATACAGTGATTTATAATATGTGCATTGCACTCAAAAACAAATGACCCATGACACTATTAAAGCAGTGTATGTCTCATTTAGAAATAATTTAAATGCATTTAATTAACAATATATCTCAAGTAAACTCACTCCTCTTGTTTAGCACGTACGTCTAGCTCTTGCCCCATTTTTTGTGCTCTTAAACACACATAAAGGATCCTGATTTCCTTGTGTTTTCTCTCAGCTGTCTAACCGTGCGGTTTCTCCACAGCCCATTACCGTGGCCCCATTGCTCTCGCTGAATATCAAACAACAGGACACCTCAGTGTCTCTTACCCTGCAGTCATAGAGAAACATCAGAAAACACTGAAGCAGAAGCACAACTACTGAAATACTGACTGCTGTCATTGCCAAATAAACTTCAAATTCATCTGAACCCTTTAATGAGGATTTCCAGGGCTGAAGGGGCTGTATGCATTACTGCAATTATTTCTTATTCCATTCCAACTGTACAAACATATTTGTTTTTTCTTTTGTTACATGAGATGTGGCGAACAGTATGTTAGGGCATGGAAATATTAGAGTTTTACTTCAGTGAGCAGTCGTTTATTTGTCTATTTTAAATTCTGGCTTGTGGGCACATATTTTCTGCTTTTACTTTTCTGTGGATTTTTAAAATCGTGAAATGACAGTAATGCAAATTACACCCTGAATTAACGGAGTATGTTCATTTGGCCTTCCGCTGAGTTAATTAATTAGATAATCAAACAGTGGAGTGAACAAACACAGTGTTGTACATTTTGTTTGTGAAGTCGACCTTTCGTTAACTTAATTGGCACATTTAAAAGATAATGCTGACAGTCAAGAAAACAGATTTTCTTGTCGTTAGATGTCAGGTAGGAAGTTGGTTTAATCATACTTGCAGCCCACAGAACATTCACAAACTGTCATATGTAATATAGTTATGATAATAATAATAATACTTATTATAAATTATTTAACAAACCTATTGGATAGTAATTAATAGCATGTATTGATACAGTTGTATTTTAAAGTTCTACTTTTTAAAAGACGAGATGTTGTTAGCTGGACTTAATACTGAAACAAAATTATTAAAATATAATAAAAGACACAGCAATGACCATAATTATAATTTATTTTTTCACATGAATATGATTAAAAGGGAAGAAATCTTGTGAAAGATAAAAAACAAGGTGCTGTTAAAGACACATAATAGTAATGATGCTACTACTACTACTACTACTACTAATAATAATAATAATAAAAATAATAATAATAATAATAAATATAGCTGCAAGCAGCAATTAAGGGGCCAAACAGTCCAGAGGCAGAATGAGCAAAGCAGTCCAGAGGCCAAAAAGCAACAATGTTAGTGAGGAGCATCAGGCAAAGTAAAACAATGAGTTTTTGAACAGATTTGAAGCATTTAACGGCTGACAGACAAAATGGCTGACTTAGGAAAATCAGACATCGTCCAACTCTGCATGTTCCGCCGGATGTAAAGAGAATTATATGAATTTTGGACAAAGGTTTGAGAAGTTAGAAGCAAATAAAGCCATTTTTTGTTTCTCTGGACCACTAGAGGGCAGTGTGTCGAAATGCTGCAGATCATCTCAGACCATAGTTGTCATAACACACAGCAAGTTTGGTATGAATACGTCAATGTGTTGCAGAGAAATTGCCTCAAGTCCATTTTCACAAGTTCTACGTTAAAATAGTGATTCATGTGATTCAATTCTGGTGAAAATTGGATAAACGGCCTAGGACGAGTTTAATCAAATAGGTTTTGCGGAAAATTCAAAATAGCAAATAAAGTCATAATGTCATAAGGTGTGTTTGAATCGGCTTGAGCTAAGGATTCAGAGGAATTTTGATTTTAGCCCATTTGGTTCAAAAGTTATACCTGTAAACATAAGTGAAAATTTGGACAAGTGGTGGCGCTTGAGTTAGAGACTTTAGGTTTGCTGTGGTTCATGTTGACACTGCCATTTATCATTGTGCCAAATTATACAGCTTTCCCGCACACGGTTAAATGAACTGCCATTCAAATCTGGCGGTAAACAGAAAAATAATAATAATAGGAATGCCAACGAATACAGTAGATGCCTACTCACCTGCGGTGCTTGGTCCCTAATAATAATTATGATACAGCAAAACTACACTGTAAAAAATGCTGGAATCAGTTTGTGTTGGATGACATGAAGGAATTTATTTAACCTATTTGTTTTTAGAAATTAAAGTGGATTGAACATAAAACATTTAAGTTGTCCCCCCAAAAAACTCAAGAATTGTGTTTCAGCTTATTTTAAATAAATACTTTTAACAGTAAACATCATTTTTTAAATGGTATGGAATCTGATTTAACAACAATAATAAAATAATAATCATAAATAATCAAACTAATTTGTCAATGATACTAATCTAACAGTGGCTAGAAATGCTACTGTGTTCTTTGTAAATGAATGAATTAATAAATAAATGTTTATATATAATTTCAGACAGAGTGGTACTGTAATACAGAAAACGTTGGCACCGATAATATCCTATTTTTGCAATAAAGTGTGAACATTTTCTTCCCACACTACCTAAAAATACATTTTTAGTCTGAGGTGACAAAATGTGTTTTCTCTTAGTTATTACTTGGCCCGTCTCAGCCCACAGAACATTCACAAACTGTCTGATATGTATTATACTGTACACAAAAGTGCCACCACAGAATAGACACAGCCTACACTTTAATACTTTTATTTGAAATAAATAAATAAAATAAATACCCTTTTTCCTTAAACTTTATCTTGAGAAGAAAGTGATTGTTTCACACCTGGAGCTTCAGGCTGTTCCTGGAGAGAGAATAAAAAAATATCAGGATTAAATCATCATAAATCATCTTAAGATGTAGTCAATGTGTCGCTTCAGGTTAAACAATCAGAAAGACAGGTTTCCTTCTTGAAGGTGTTTGAATTGTCAGGTTTGTGATCAGTGAATAAAATCCTTGAACTGTAAGGTCCTACAAGGTTAGTAAAAAATGTGTCAATGATGTATAAACTCATTTTAAAACCATAAAGCCACGGGCCATGTACTTCCTCCACTTTTTAATTTGCAGCTCACATCATTAATCTATGAGAAATAAGTGGATGCTGTGAATTAAAGTGCAGGATTTGGCATGGACATTACTCCTGCTCTCACTAAATAGAGATAATTGACATGAAGTGATGGATTGCAAGTAATGTACTGAAATTTGGGATACCATGCAGTACTTGATTAGATAATGGTGATGTACATGTATATTTCTATAACTGGATATTCATGCAGTGCTGTAATGCTGAATTTGTCTTTGCACTTAAAGGAATGCTGTTTAAACATTTTAGATATAGTAGTTTTTTTGGAAATTAATAAATTATACTCAGCATTGATACATTTACAAAAATTGAAATAAAATTAAATTTATTATGAACTATATTTTGTTAATTTTTTTGTTAGATTTTCTATTCGTTAAGGAGTACGGGGAAAAAAAAAAGAGTTTACCATATACAGATTTGTGTACAGCATATTTTTGTAAAGGTAGCATCTGTAACCTGTGGAAGAAAAAAGGAAAGTGTTAGCAGTGTCTGACACAATGGCTTTGTCTGAAATCACATACTTGACTACTATATAGTACATTAAAAACAGTATGCGAGCCAAGTAGTATGTCTGAATTCATAGTACTTGAAAAACAGCATGCGAGAAGTATGCAGCTGACATACTACTTCTGGCGAGATTCCGAATTGTGCATTTAATGGATTCTATGGTATCCCATAATGCAATGTGAGAATTCATGAATTGGAGTGAATCGATGCAACTGACGCCGGTAGGTCACGTGATAATGACAAATGGTGGATGTGGAACATCCGAATTGAATTTATACTACTTGCATTTATACTATATAGAATGTACTTCTCTAACAGTTGTGTAGTAAATTCAAATGTAGTACCTACTCAAGTAGTAGGCGAATTCGGATGCAGCCAATCTTGCCGTGTTTGACCAATCTGACCAACTAGAGCACCCTGGGCTTTTTGGAAGGTGAAGCATTTTCAGACAGTTGGCAATACTGCACAGTTAAAAAAATCTATCTAGTCTACCCAGTAAACAAAATAGGGCCTTTAAACATTACTTCCAGCACCTTATTAAAGAATTAGGTCCCTCAAAAATGTAAAAGTTGTTATTAATTACTCATGTTCAAACACCTGTCAAAGACCTTTGTTTTTCTTCAACATATAAATCAAACTATATTAGCTGAAATCTAAGAGCTCCTTTATCCTCCATTAAGAAGAAAGTTTCTGACAAGTTCAAAGTCCAGAAAAACATCAGAAAAACAACCTCAAAACAGACCATATGCCTTCAGTGGTTCAATCGGAATAACAAGGTATACAGTAGTCAACATTTGAAGTGGATCAAAAACGTTTTTCAGATTTTACCTAAGAGACAAACAGGTGTTATTTAATAGTTTTGAAATATTTTGATCCACTTTGAATGTTGAGTACATCAGTGCACAGTACTTGTGAATGTGCATGTTATACTGACACTGAGGAGAAGAAACGACAATGACAATTGACGATGAGTATGTTTACATGGACACCGATAATCCGATTTTAATACGATTAAGACAATACTCTGATTAAGAGTTTACCATGTAAACATAGATTTTTGATTAATTTAATCCAATTAAGGTCATAATTGAAATAAACAGAAATCAAATTTAGACGTGCACTGCAAAAAAATGCTTTTCTTACTTAGATTTTCTGTCTTGTTTCTAGTCCAAATATCTAAAAATTCTTAAATCAAGAAGAATTTTCTAGACAAGCAAAACATATTGTCTTGTTTTAAGAAATAATATGCCAAAATGAAGTGAGTTTTTCCTTAAAACAAGCAAAATAATCTGCCAATGGGGTAAGCAAAGTAATCTTGTGTCAAAAGGAAAAACAATATTATTTTTGCTTACCCCATTGGCAGATTATTTTGCTTGTTGTAGGGAAAAACTCACTTTATATTGGCATATTATTTCTCTAAACAAGACAATATGTTTTGCTTGCTTAGAAAATGTTTCTTGATATAAGATTTTTTAGATATTTGGATTAGAAACAAGACAAAAATCTAAGTAAGCATTTATTGTAGTGTGGAGTATACCAATTTTAGTCACATTATTGAAGTGCAGTACATACATGTAAACACCGCAATCAAACGCTTAACATCGTGTAGGATTTTCACCGCATTTTGTGACAGGAAAATTCATACACACACGGCTGTTTGACACTATTCTCTGCAGCTACCGAGCCAGGGAAGGACCACAGACACCCGCATCACGAAATGCAGAGGGTTTTTTTCCCATACGGTGTGCAGTATTAAATTCCATTAAAACAACACTCTTCCAGCTGTTCATACTCGCATCCAATATCTCGCTTGTCCTGGGGGCATCCATGAAAAGTTCCTGAATGAAAGTGAAAGTGCCAAACTGCAGTTAAAATCGACAAATTAAAAATGAAACACCCGAAATTACATGAAACTCTAGAAGAAATGTGGATAGCATGGTGACGCAATGACTTTAATCGAATTATGTGATTTAACATGTAAAACTAAATCATAAAAAGAACATTCAAAAAGCAATTCATGTAAACACCTTTATCATAATATTGTCTTATTCAGATTAAGGCAACTATTTCGATTACTGATGTCTATGTGAAGGTAGTCAATGTCAATTTTAATTATATATAGCACAATTTGTAACAACAAAAGTGACTAATATGCTTTCCAACAAGTTACACAGAAAAAATAACAGACAATCACATGCAAGTCAAGTAATTTTCACACCTCCTAAAAGCCGTATGCCTTTGAAAACCAAAAAAAAACCCCAAAAGCATTAAATATATTAATGGAAGATGCTTATCTTATTAGCGGTGGTAAGGCATTCCAAAGCCTGGGGACCAAAAAACAGAAAGCGCAATCTCCACTGTTGAATAAAATAGTTATTTTTGTTTTATGTGCACACAAATGTGTTCTCGCAGCTTGCTAATATTCTTATTGAACCACTAAAGGCATATCATTTGTTTTGAGGATGTCTTTTAGTATTTTTCTGGACAAGTCAGGAACATTTCTGTCTAGGAGGATGAGGGAGCTCTCTGATTACATGTAAAATATCTTGATTAGTGTTTCAAAGATTAGCAAACATCTCTAGGGTTTGGAACAACACAAGGGTGAATAATTAATAAAACAATTTTCATTTTTGGGCAAACTAACCATGAAAGACAACAAAAAAATCAGTGTTCTGAAAAAAAAAAGGTTGATGTGTGTATGTTCCTCTTAGTCTCTCAGTCCATGTCCAACACTGTCTCTCATTTATTTCCATCTCAATGTCTGTCTCTCTTTCTCTTTCACTCAGTCTTATCGCTCTCATCTCTTTCTCTCTCCAGCGCTCATCACATTCCCCTGTGCAGGAGTTTCCTGTCTAACACTATCAGATCTCTTATCGGGACAAGAGGTGTTTTGCTAAATCTTCACCCTCGCCAGCCTCTCTCCTCAGTTGTTTTGTTATATCTCTCTTAGTTTAGATTAAGCGATCCAGCGGCTCCCGTATCTGTGTTTTTGCTGCTTCTGCGTTCTTATCCCTGACGGTCGCACTCATGATCAATGCTATCAGCAATGTGTGGCAGTGATAAATTATGCAAGCGCTTCACTCAATGGCTGACTTGTGGTTTGGGTGAGACGCAGTGGTGATAGTGAGTCTTAATCAGCAGCTAAAGTGCGGGAACTGTTAACGTCCAGCCTAAGGGCTGTGAAGTGCTGCGTGACTCTTTAAGTGTGACTTATGCAGAAGCCATAGCCATGTGTTTAGCACATTTGCTCAATCATGTTGAGCTGTGGTGCAGTTAAAGGGCGTTTTGGGTAGGTGCACAAATGTAGTGAAGAACTTTGGTTGTCGTCAGAAGTCAGGATATCAGTTTCAGGTTTTCTTCCGCGTCCGCAAAAAAACTAAATGTGTGCTGCTGTATGGAAAACTACAGTTAATGTTTGTGATTTAAGCACCATAAACCTGTCAATATGGGTTGGGGGTAATGCTAGGCTCACACCAAAGGTTAAGGATCACATCACTTGCTCTGGATTACTCTTGCACTCTTAGAAATAAAGGTACAAGAGCTGTCAGTGGGGTGGAAACTTTTTAGAAGGTACACATTTGCACTCCGATTACATTGGTACCTAAAAAAATCAAGTCATTGAACTAAATAATTGTAATTTAAGGTAATGATATATACCCTTGAGGTAATAGTATGGACCCTTTAGGTAAAAATGTGTCAGCTCTCATACCTTTATTTCTAAGAGTGTAAGATTTTTTTTCACCTCAAATGCATTGTGCATTCTGTATCATTCACACCACCCAGCAGAAATCAGCATCTATCTGCAAGTTATGAATTAACTTTGTATTAGGGCTGCTTGATATTGAAAAAAAAAACCTGACGTTGCGATTTTTTTTTTTATATGATATTTATTGCGATATTAAGTCTATAATTTTATCGGATTAAATGAATAGGTCTATTTGGAAAGAATTCATAGTTTTAAATACATTAAGATGATTTTGTAAGGGAGTGCTTCTACATAAAATAAAATAAACCAATCTTGAACACTGAGAAATACAGTAGAGCAAAGATACTGTACAAATAAAATATACAGTGCTTTATTGTTTTCTGGAAGTCTACTAATATTCAAATACACAAAGTTAATAATCCACTGTAAAATAACACTATATAATACATATTTTTCACTATAGAATAAGTTTTCTATAACATATACATTTGGGTGTACTAATTTTGGACCGTTATCATAAGTTATTTTGTTAGACAAGCTCCAGATTTGGCTTCAGTACTGACTAATCTAATGTATATGCACAACTATAACATTGTTTAGCTTCCTATTAAAAAATGAATTTAAAAGATAGCTTTGTGATGGGTGTATTTATATATGCTGAGCACTGTATATACCACACATGCTGTTTTACACCCCTGTTGTTTACAATCAAGAATATACAGCAAATGCTTATACATTAATAACTGGTCTTTCTGTTGACATTGACTTATTGAGTTTTTAATTTTTATTTTACTTGTATCAGATAAACATGATCTGTAATGATCTGCACTACTGTTTCAAATATATATTCTTCTAGCCCAAATCAAACAATGGACGAAACTGAATTTAGCAGTTTTGCTCCTTCACAAAATGTTTTGTAAGGAAACTATATTGTATGTGGATTGGGATGCATAGTGTAAAATATTCAATAACTATTTTTATCAATGCTCTTCAAGATTGAATTGGCTGAATACATTTTTGTAATCAGCTTTTATATTTTCACAGAGCTTCGCCTTGGTTCATTTTGTTACTGTTGCTCTTCAGCACCTGTCAATCATCTGCACTTCCTCCGCTTGTGTTTTCCATTTCATTTCTTCCCTTTTTTCCTGTTTATTGCTGTGATGCCTCCAGGACACGCTGGTTCATCTTTTTTTTTATTCCGTTATGATCACGTAACAGTAATAATGACTTATCTTCCTAACAATATAGTTTGTTTAAATGTTCTCCATGTATTTATAGCTACCTGGTGGGGACACTGACCTAGACAGACTGTTTTGCATACATTTAGTTTATTATAGTTTTTAAAACCTCTTTAAAAAATAAAAGTTATGTTGAAAAAAACATTACTAGATTTGTATTTATTTATTTATTATTTATTTAAATCAGGCCATTAAATAAGTATGTATACGTCTGAAATGTTATTCATAATGATCTTATAAAAACCTCTTTAAAAAAAGAAAAGTTACTAGATTTTTATTTATTTATTATTTATTTAAATCAGGCCATTAAATAAGTATGTATACGTCTAAAATGTTATTCACAATGATCCTATAAAAGTTTTAAAAAGTTTCAAATTTAACTTGATGAGCTCTGTAATATATTTGTCACTCTGTTTTTTTTTCGAACACACAGTATATGGTCCTTATGTCAAAATCAGTCAAAATGATTCATATAGCACAATACAGATTGAATGCTTCAACACAGTGTCTCATGACAAGCTATTATTTCCTCAGCCTTGTGCTTTCATCTCAGCAATGTTTCCCTGATGAAAGAAATTATGGCAGAATTGCTAAGATGCGTCATCAAAAATCAAAACCTGCCTGTGGAGATTGATGTAATATTTAATATCAATTTACCACCAACTCCTCTTTCAGTTTCATTTCTGTTTTTCTTTCCTGTTTATCTGTAAGTTAGTTGAGGTTAGTGTTTCTTAAAGAGGAATTGAGATGGTTGCAGACTAGATTTGAACCTGAATCATCCACATAAGCACCACATTGTGTGTTTTTGCCCTTCTCTGGGCTTTAACATTTTTTTTCTCTTTTGTTACTTCAGAAGCGAAGGAGATTGTCCTGAAAGCTCAGATTTTAGCAGGAGGAAGAGGGAAAGGAGTGTTCAACAGTGGCCTGAAAGGAGGAGTGCATTTAACAAAAGAGTGAGTACCTGCCCAGACCCACTTTCTGAAAGAGGATAGATCGCTTTTAAAGCTTTTTTCCCATCTAATATATAGAAATCATCAAAAAAAATAAATAAATAAATAAATATATATGTGTGTTTGTTTTGTCACTCTTTATCGAATTGTGTCTGTAGATTTTAATTATAGTACATTTTTACCCTCATTGAGCCATAAATCTGCACTTCAGCAGCACTTACATAGACCAAACTTCAGTATTTTATCATTATTGTGAAGTTTTTTTTTTTTTCAATTTTACAAAATGCTTCATTATATACATTATTTTATTCTACAAATTGTGAAAAGTTTTTTTCTGGCTGTTTAAAGTATTTACAGTATTATAGGGTGAAAAAGAAAATCCAAAATATAAAAAACATTGACTCCAATGTGTCAGGAAAAAACAAAACATGAATTATATACAGTTGAAGTCAGAATTATTAGCTACCTAGAGAAATAAAATTTTCACAGCATGTCTCATAATATTTTTTCTTCTGGAGAAAGACATATTTGTTTTATTTTGGCTAGAATAAAAGCAGTTTAACATTTTTTGAAAACCATTTTAAGGACAAAATTATTAGTCCCTTTAGGCTAACTTTTTTTTTTCGATAGTCTATAGAACAAACCATAATTATACATTAACTTGCCTAATTACCCTAACCTGCCCAGTTAACCTAGTTAAGCTTTTAAATGTCACTTTAATCTCTATAGAAGTGTCTTGCAAAATATCTAGTCAAATACTATTAACTGTCATCATGGCAAAGATAAAATAAATCAGTTATTAGAAATGAGTTACTAAAACTATTATGTTTAGAAATGTGTTAAAAAAAATATTCTCTCCGTTAAACAGAAATTAGGGAAACAAAATAAACAGGGGGGCTGATTATTCAGGGGGGCTAATAATTCTGACTTCAACTGTACTTTACTTCATTCAATTTTTGTTCTGTAAATGTATACAAATGAATGCACATTTAATTAAATCATGCATCATTTGCATATTTAAGCATAACATTTTAGAAAACTTGCGATGCAAATAATATTTTCTTAATGTAATTATTCAAATGGGTAAGAATGGTGTTCATTTTTCACACAATGTGTCGCTTTAAAACTCGTTTCTCGACATCCACACCAAGAAAATGGCCCAAAATATCCTGCTGCTCTCAGCATTTGGGATGTCCTTAAAACGCTGTTGTAATGCAGAATGATGGATTTCTTGGCTGAACAAATTATAAGCATGATAGGAACCATAAAAATGTTGTGAACAAACCCTTGAGAATGAAGGAGACGTGTGAAATATAGCAATCTCTGAAAACTTTAGCAGAAAGCCATGAGTTTTCCTCAAGTAGGGGCTGATTTATGACTGAACGTCTGCGTCGTGAATCACTGTCACATAGTGTACTTTGGCATTCGGGATGAATAGAATCGTCCAGAGAAAACACTCTGAAACGCAGCCTGATCTGTTTTATCTAGCAAATGAGCACAGCTCTTTCTCTGTCCCTGAGAGATCGCTAGAGTTTGCTAGTATGTGTTTCTTAAACTTTGTTTAGTTGTTGGTTTGTACCGTATTGACTTTCAGTACAGTAAAGATGACAGGGAACGAAGATAGACTTAAAGTTTACTCAAACGCTGTGAACTGATCGGTTTGTGCAAGAAACCTAACATTATTTACAAATTTTTGAACAATCTTTATTACACAGTTCTCTGGAATATTTGATTCTGATTGGTTTGTCACAGCATTCCAAGGTGTATTATTAACCAATAACAACCATAAAACCAATAACCCAGGTAAACATTTTGTACATGAATGTATTCATAATTATTTATGCTTATTTGCCACTCCACAGTTTTTCACTGTTTGGTGCAGTGTTGCAACTGAATAATAATAATAATAATAATAATAATAATAATAATAATAATAATAA
>CAIGQZ010032461.1:669793-686810 GCA_903798205.1 Danio tinwini | reverse complement strand
TATATATTACTTTTGCAGAAATGCACAAAACAGTAAAATTATGTTGCTCTCTTTCAGTCCTGCTGTTGTTGGAGAGTTGGCCAGTAAGATGCTTGGCTACAATCTGACCACCAAACAGACGCCTAAGGAAGGAGTGGAAGTGAAAACGGTACAGAGAACAGCACCTTGTTTATTTCCTAACATAATTTTCTCCCTGCTTAATATTATTCCACTGAATAAATAATCACATTTGCTCTTGAAAGTGAAATTGTCTCTTTCTCTTCACTCTCCTTTTCTTCTTGCCTACAGAAGAAATTGTTTCATGCTGCACCAATTTTCAAACCATCTTATGCTGTTTTTTAGATGAATTAGATGCCATAGGTCACATCAGTTTTATTTGCCTTTATAGAGTTAGTTTTGTTTGATTTTAGCCTTTGTGTTTAGATTTTTTTTAGATTTTAGCCTTTGCAACTTTATTTTGGTTCACTTTCAATGCCTTTGCATGATTTGTTTATTTATATGTTTATTGTTAATTTATCTATTTAGTTTTTAGCATGTGAAATATTTATTTATCTATTTGTTTGTTTGTCTTTGATTTTGTATTTTTAATCTTTGTATTATTTATCAATTAATTATTTTATTTATACTTCAGCCTTTGTATTATTATTATTATTATTATTATTATTATTATAAAAAATAGATATGTATTTATTATTATTACTATTATTATTATTATAGTTTTCATTTTTATATTTAATAAACAGCACCTTGTTTATCTTTCGCATGATTTCTTTCCTTTTTAATATTATTCCACTGAATAAATAATTACTTTTGCACTTGAAAGTGCAATTCTCTCTTTCTCTTTCTCTCTACTCTCTTTGTTTCCTGGCTGCAGGAGAAACCAATTCATGCTGCGCCATTTAATTTTTTATTTTTTTGCTTTCTGTCATTTTTCTCTTTTATTTATTATTTTTAAGAAAAGTCTCTTTTGCTATTAGCCGAGTTAGATGTCACAGGTCAGCGAGATGCATAAACTGTCTGAGTCAGAGCATGGTTTGCAGGCAGTGTTGGTAAACAGCCATTTCCATGTGTCACTAACAAGCAAAAGTCTCATTTTCCTGCCTGTTTCTCTGCTTCTCTCCATGTCTGACACTCAGCGCACTCCTACAATCAGCCTGTATGTTTATCACGGTTTATCTCTCTCTCCCTCCCTCAGGAGGTAATGATGGCTTCCTGCACTTAGCATGTGTTTGTCCTCTCATCTTTAAACACGGCCTAGAGTTTCCCATTATCACCCGCTTTTATTCCTGCCAGCTTCTCCTCGCACATCTGACCCGTTTTCGCACAATGCAGTCATCACTTTTTGTCTTTTTCCCGGCTGAAAATTACCTAGCTAGGAGTACACTGTAAAACTGAACAATGACATTATTAAAGAGCCTATTATGCATTATAAAAGGTCATATTTTGGTATTGGCGGTCTCCAACAACAGGCTGATCTGCATGCAAGGTCAAAAAACACTTTCATTGTTTTATAATATGCATTTACTTTTACCTAATTATCCCAATGACTCTCATATGATTTGTTCAGCGATTCATTTGTTCCCAAACCTCTCCTTTGCTTCACGATAATCTGGGCTGATTGGTCAAATGACCCAGTCTGTGGTGATTGGTCGACTGTGTTTAGCGTGAGACGGAAAGAAACGCCCGCCACGGTTATAAAGTAGCCAGATTATGTGAGAGCCCACTGCAGGAATGCATTCAAGCAATGCAGCTAAACACCAGCATATTACTCTACTCTTAACCCTAACCCCGAGTAATAACAATGACACACATTCAGTATTATCAGAATCAGAAAGAGCTTTATTGCCAGGTATGTTTACACATACGAGGAATTTGTTTTCGTGACAGAGCTTCTACAGTGCAACAGAATTACAGAGGACTAAAAACAGATAATAAATATATTTTAAAAAGTAGTGAATGCAATATACAAATTGACAAGTGTATGTACAGGTGTATTACTATATACAACATAATATGTGCAGGTGTTATGTGCAAATTGGCATGTAAAGTGTGTTGTTAAATAAGTGTATGTGTGTATAAAAAAGTGTATAGCAGGTAGTGATGTTGGTTCCACAATTATTATCATCAAGTGTTCATGAGATGGATTGCCTGAGGGAAGAAACTGTTTCTGTGTCAGGCTGTTCTGGTTTACAGTGCTCTGTAGCGTCGACCAGAAGGTAAAAGTTCAGAGGCAGTGTGCTAGGTGTGAGAGGTCCAGAGTGATTTTAGCAGCCCTTCTGCTCGCTCTGGATAAGTACAGTTCTTGGAGAGTAGGGAGGGTTGTACCTATTATTCGCTCAGCAGTCCGAACTATTCGACTTAGTCTTCAGAGGTCGGATTTGGTAGCTGAGCTAAACCAGACAGTTATTGAAGTGCAGATGACTGATTCAATGATGGAGGTGTAGAACTGTTTCAGCAGCTCCTTTGGGAGGTTGAACTTCCTCAGCTGACGAAGAAAGTACAGTCTCTGTTGAGCTTTTTTGACAATGGAGTCAATGTGAGTGTCCCACTTCAGATCCAGAGAGATGGTGGTGCCCAGGAACCTGAATGACTCCACTGCTGCCACAGTGCTGTCCATGATGCTCAGTGGGGGGAGAACAGGGGGGTTTCTCCTGAAGTCCACTATCATCTCCACTGTTTTGAGCGTGTTCAGCTCCAGGTTGTTGTGACTGCACTAGACAGCCAACTCCTTAACCTCCTGTCTGTAAGCAGACTCATCACCGTCCTGAATGAGGCCGATAAGTGTGGTGTCGTCTGCAAACTTTAGGAGCTTGACAGAGCAGTCTTTCAAAGTGCAGTCATTCGTGTACAGGGAGAAGAGCAGTGGGGAGAGGACACACCCCTGGGGGGCGCCAGTGCTGATTGTGCGGGTACTGCATTAGAATTTTCCCAGCTTCACCAGCTGCTGCCTGTCCGTTAGGAAGCTGTTGATCCACTGAAAGGCAGAGGTGGGCACGGAGAGCTGAGTTAATTTGGGCAGGAGAAGTTTTGGGATGATAGTGTTAAAAGCTGAGCTGAAGTCAACAAAAAAGATCCTCACATAGGTCCCTGGTCTGTCTAGGTGTTGCAGAACATAATGCAGTCCCATATTGACTGCATCATCCACAGACCTGTTTGCTCTGTAGGCAAACTGAAGAGAGTCCAGTGAGGGTTCAGTGATGTCCTTCAGGTGGACCAGCACCAGTTTTTCAAAAGACTTCAAAAGACCACAGATGTCAGCGCCACCGGTCTGTAGTCATTTAGTCCTGTGAGTTTGGGTTTCTTTGGTATGGGAATGATGTTAGAGCGTTTGAAGCAGGAGGGCACTTCACACAGCTCCAGTGATCTGTTGAAGATCAGGGTGAAGATGGGGGCCAGTTGGTCAGCACAGGACTTTAAAATGGCTGGTGTTATAAGATCTGGGCCTGGAGCTTTTTTCCTCCTTTGTTTCTGGAAGACCTGGCGCACATCCACACAGTGGCAAAAGATGAACTATATTGAAAATGTACCACACCGCGCGTATGTAGAAATGGTTGATGGTGGATCGCGAGTTCAGAAACTAATTTAAATTGGTACAGGTAGAAGTAAACATTGCATTTTCAACACGGTTTTGGACGCGATATGTAAATAGCCCCATACAGGTTTAACCTGAGAGATACAGTACAAGCACTGTTCTATAATAGGTAATTGATTACAAGCCGCACAGAGCAATTACAAGCTACAACACAGAATTATACATATGTTGCACACTACAGAAAACGAGGCAACCATTTTAATTACACTAACATGTTATGATCAGAAGGAAGAAGAAACTGGTCCATATGAGCTGTAACAGTAACTGACAAAGTCCCTGTCAAAGTCTGACAAAGTCACATACATCAGTCTTTGCTGCTACTTCCTTTAATAACAAACAGCCGGCGAATCCCGCGTTGCAGGTTATTATAAAGAAAAATTACAGCACATAGTCGGCTACACTGGTATTGTTGTGAAAATGAACTTTAACCATTTTATTCCCTGCAGCCGAATCTCCATCTGTCAGTGATTGTCATCTTCACATCATGATTAGTCCTGTGATCATCTGTTCTCCACTAGTTTCTTAAGGAAAAGGCGCGTTCACGTTTTACCGTATCGAGCACTTTATATTTGGTGATGTCCCGTATCGACGTTGATGCATCCAGGATCCGAACACACGACTCTGAGTCAACTTATTTCTTAAAGAATAAATAATTTTAAATATGGTGCACTGTCAGATTTAAAACTCAGCTGGATGTTTTCATTCATTTAATGCAAGAAAAGAAAAGTCATTTTCAAAAACCCATAATAGGGGCTCTTTAATTAATTTCACCTAAATGTTGATGAAAGTTCATAGTATTTAAAAGTAATAGTTATGTGAACTCAAAATTAGTGTGCATGAAGTCAATCTTGCACTGATTGAGTTGAAACATGCTTTTTTATCTAAATGACTACTATGTTTCAAATCATGGGTGTCACTTCTGATTTAGGGAACTTCAAATCAAAGTATTGAAACAGATCACTTCTTTGATAGTATGGCTTTGACAATTATATACATACACATTCTTAAAACTAAGTGAGAGGTGTATGTTTGGCTTTGTACTTTGTTTTATACATTATTAAATAACATTATGCTTTTTATTTTAATCTAATATTCAAATCACAAGCATATCTGTGGTCAAAACTCTCGAGGTTACTGTGTTTTGTTCCTTCAGGTTATTTCTCTTTACGGTACAGTAATATTCAGCATGTCTGAAATATTGCTGCATAAAGACTTGTTTAAAGTTTTTGGAGCTATCCAGGGTCTGCTGAAGTTATTTGTTTAATTACTGAGTTTAAAAAAGCAACCTCATTGTTCCCAGTTTATCAAAAACTTTACATATTGACACCTATAATTCAGGAAAAGTTTAACGGGTCCTAGGACAAAGGTGGATGAGGGAAATTAATGTTGAAATTAAGTGTTATTGTGTGCAGGGTTTCTCTGGAGTTTTAAAAGTTTTATATTGCTTTTCAGTGAATTAAAACCTCAAATAGGTCATAAATCAAAGCACCAAGTCTTAAATTCATATGATCATGGCATTCAATTTTTGTGGGGAATTGTTTTGCGCTTCATTAAAACAATTCTGCAGTAAAGATCATCATCATCCTCATCATTGGTGCTCTTCAGTGTTCACCTTGTTTGAGAATGAGCTGTATTACTACTACATTCAAGACACTATTCAGAGATGTGATTGTAGCTTATAAATACAGATTTCCCCATATTTGTAATTCTGTGGGATGCACTGTGTTTATAATACAGTGATAAGGTGTAGTCCTATGATGCTAAAAAAAACATTATGCCTTTGGTGGCGATATGCTGATGTAAACGGCATTGGCAGTTTATCACTATGATTAAATAACGTTTTAGGTAATATGTTTGCTGTTATCAGGGTTTAGTTTTTCTAAGGTAAACAGTCAAAACTATTTTATTTGCATGACACTATGAACACATGCATGAGCACATAACCCAGCTACTAGCACTAAACCAAACATCTTGTCAATATAAAATACAGGATATACCATTCAGATACAATTACAGTTATATGCTTTATGCAAAATAAATTATTAAATAGTTTGGGCTAGCTTTTGCAGCTGGACATTGCTTTACAATGCCATTGTTGGGGTAACATTAGCCAGTGAGGGAGTATATTTTGTCTCTCCAGGTGTGAATTATTCATGACCATTGTCAATCTCATGCATACATCAGTGCTGACTAAAAAACAGACGTTACAAAATGTAAATCATTGTAATGTTTTCTTCGAATAATTTTCACATAATTGTGAAGTAAGTATTGTAGCCTACAAGACAGGTTAATTAAAAGTCTTATTCAGGCCCATTCACCATAGTCTTTGGCCTCCTTGTTAGAGAAACTGACTCCCATGCGTAGAATCACTGGTTCAATCCCAGCTCATACCAGATTGGGGCTCGTACTGGATGGGAGTGAGGTTTAGGGGGGTGAGTGTAACAGAGGCCAGATAACGAAATGCTATGTAGGTAAACCTCGCTTCTCTGACCTATAAAGGTGCTCTAGCGACAGACGCTAGAGACCATGGTCTTTAGCCTCCTTGTAAGAGCAACCGACTCCCATGTGAAGAATCAGCAGTTCGATCCCAGGTCAGACCGGGTTCGGTGCAGTAGGACCAGTGGGTTACATATGTGTGTGTTTGTGTGTTTGTGTGTTTGTGTTTGTGTGTTTATGTGTTTGTGTGTGTGTGTGTGTGTGTGTGTGTGTGTGTGTGTGTGTGTGTGTGTGTGTGTGTGTGTGTGTGTGGGCCCCAAAATCACCTCAGTGTTAAAATAAATTTCAAATTTTTTGTAGGCCTATTATAAACACAACCCTTGATGTGTTCTGCTCCTTATAATATTTAGGTCTAAACATATTAATGTACTGTTTTACTCTTAAATATTATTTAGTAGGTCTTAATTGTTAGATTTAAATTAGTCTTTAATGGTGTGGTATTTTGTCATTTACAGAGATGTACGCTGTTACACTTACATTTGTACTTTTGTTTGTAGTGAAAAGTAGGGGCTGTGATTTGGTTAAGAATGAGCTGAAATAAAGAGCATTCACTGGGAGATTATGTGTGCATTCAAATGAATAAATATGTCTTTAATAGTTGCATTAATACATGCTGTTGCTACTGTAACTAACCCTTAATCATTAAGATTTGAGTTAATGGGATTTTATGCAAACAAATTACTCATTAATTTATTCAATATTTTAATTACAGTGTTATTTGTCACAAACATGTAGGAAAAACAAAAAAAAGTAAAATTCTACCAACCTTAAAATAAGAGAGTTTGTTTACGTAGATGGATTTGAGGTAATAGGTTTTTTACAAATGTTTTGAGTAATGTGAATTTGTCAGGTTTACAGTGTAGGATGGATTCATATGATGGTGGTGTGAGGAGAAACAGAGGTGCGATATAAACAAAAAATAAATAAAAAAATAAATGTTTTGGAAATGGCAGCCGGAGCGTGGATCTCACACTGCATTTAAGGTGTCACATTTGCTATTCAAGAGCCCTCTGGTTTCTTTCTCACTTGGATGCGTTATTGTATAATGAGGTTTTCTTCATGAATTCAGAATTCAGTCACTGTTTATTGAGAGGGAGAAGAAATAGGATGTTTTGTAAAATTGGAGTTCTCCTCCAAGCCTTCAGGAAATGTTGTTTTATTTCATAGTAGCATTTAAGCTTCATGTGACATACTGTATGAGTGAACATTTTGCGATTATGTAAAATTACATGGTGAATGTCACAGTTTCATTATTTAAAGGTAGACAAATTTATGCAGAAAATTATCATTATGTTTATTTTGGGATGGTATGTTTTTTTTTGTATATTTGTTTTGTTAACCATTACAAGTGTGGAATTTAATTTCAAACTACAAAATTGAAGTTCTAATAATAAATGCTGTTTTGATGTTTGATGCGGCATGATAGATTGAGTAGAGAGTAAAGTCTGGTTTATACTTCTGCATCGAGTGATTGGCGTGACCCACGGCGCATGCCTTGCACTTTGTCCTGCGTTTATACTTCTGTGTGCTGTTTGTGTTGCCCTGCAATAACACTTCTAAAACGTTAGCTGGCAGTGAGGTTTTTATGTTCTTCTGTGTCGAGTTTCTTCGCTGCTGTTTTGTTTTTTCTGAACGCAACCTTATTGTAGAAGAAGCTCAAACTAGCTTATTTTGAGGCAGGAACTTTAGGGGAACGTGCAGCAACTTTAATCATAAGGTAAACACAAAACAAAACTTTCCATCTGTACCTCCTTCATGGGACTCGACGCTTGTAAACACTCGATCCAACATGTTCGCACGACTCTTGGTCCCGCCCACACTTATCAGCACCACCAAGAGGACCAATCACAGAGCTAGTGCTATGCGTCGTTGTGACATGTAGTAACATTTTTTGAGAGTTGCGAGTTGGCCACAGCGAGGGCTATGCGTCCACTCGCAACCTGCGCCGGAGCATATGTGTGCGCTTGACGCAGGAGTATAAATCAGCCGTAACTAATCTATCCTTCCTCTTTACTATGAGTTATTGCACCAAAAAAAGCAAGAATGAATATGTAATTTCTCATATTATCACAGCGTTTCATGCGTAGTAAGTCATCAGTAAAACAGTTTATAAACACCTAAATATAAAAAAAACAACAACATGCCTTTGGTGTCGATAAGCTGACGTGAAAGTTATTGGCATATATTTACCATTATGATAAGTTTATAAACACTAATTATTTCTTTACTGTTTTGTTTTTATTTATCTGTTTGTTATGTTTTGCTTTGATTTAACTTTTGCATCTTTTGTTATTCATTTCATTTTTAGTCTTGATTTTGGTGTTCAAAATTTATTTTAGCATTCTTTATTTATTTTAGTGTTTTGCTTGCTTTGATGTATTAGTTTATTGTGTTTATTTAGGTTTTGTTAGCTTTTTAATTCTCTTTATTTGTGCCTTTGCATCTTTTCTTTGCTTTTACTTGCTTGTTTAGTGTTTCAGAATTAGTTTTCTTTGCTTTTGCCTTGATTGTTTAATATGTAAAGGCCCATGCAGACCAAGCTTTGATTTTGGTTTTCAATTTTTATTTTAGCATTCACATTCTTGTTTATTTTAGTGTTTTGCTTGCTTTGATGTATTAGTTGATTGGATTTATTTTGTTTATGTTAGCTTTTTTGTTCTTGATTTGTGCCTTTGTGTCTTTTATTTGTTTTTGCTTGCTTGTTTAATGTTTTAGACTTTTGCTTAAATTTTGTTTTATATGTAAAGGTCTATGTAGACCAAAACAGTGTTTGCTTTTGCTTTTCAATGATGTTCAATGCCTCATAATTAAACAAAAGGTGCAAATGTAAGTGAACACACCAACTCACAAAATTGCAGGTGTAAAAATTTATTAAAAAAGCATTCTGTCTAACGTCAGGGAGTAATTTTGCACATTCACTTGGCTCTTCGCTACTAAACAGCTTTAGTGTGAATGCCATAAAGTCTCAAAACACTGATAATAAGTGCAGAAAATTGTCCCAGTCTGCAAATTCAAGATTCAAGATTACCCTTATTATCCAGACGAGCCTGTTACTAGTTTAGTCAATAATCAGCTAAAAGTAACATAACTTGGAATGTCCTGACCAATCAGAATCAAATATTCCAGCTGTTTAATAAAAAAGTTATTCCTGCGTATAGTAAAACAAACAAACAAACAAACAAACAAACAAACAAACCAAAAATGTAGGTCAATGGCTAAATAAAACTAAATAATACATTTAAACGTATGTGCTGATACGTTATAACCCTAGAGAGGATTAAAAACAGGAGTGTTTGATTAAGGCTCCTGTTAAACAGATTTTTTCCCCTCTGTGTCTGTGTGATAATGTGCCATGTTTCACTTAAGTGTTAGCACAGTCTGGCCACCTCTCTTTCTCTTCTGCCGTAATAAACCGGGAAGTGAAGGAATAGAGTAAAGGACAGAACAGATGATAGGGCGACGTAGGAAATAGAAAGAACAGGGGCCACGAATGTTTGCCTCTTTCACAACCTGATTGGGATAAAAATGGACAAGGGTGCTGGAGATTGGAGTGTAGGGAGGACCGGAGGAACTGTAACACTCTAAATTTCTTTAGTCATAAACAAGTAAGAGTGATGGCACATCTTCAACACCTGCTCAGTAAAGTTCTTTCACCATTTTTTTTTTCACAACTGGTGTAAATGTATTCAACATTTTACTTTTAATAATTTAGTTGAATTTCTATATGTCTTATCTATCTGTTTAATTTATAGCTATTATTTTTTTTGTTAATTTTTATTTAATTAGTTTTTGTTTTGTTTTTTATTTTAATCAAATTGTGTTTTTTTATTCTATTTTGTTTTATTTTGTTTATTTTATTATAGTTCCTATTCTTCTTATTATTATTTTTAATTAATTTTATTTTGTTTATTTAATTTAATTTTTTTATTTTATAATTTTATTTAATTATATTTTTATTATATATGTGTTTTTCATCTCACAATTTTTTTTCACAACCTATTTCAGTCTGATTTTGTTTGGTTTGGTTGATAAACAGAATGCGCTATGTTTGGCCAAGTCTGTTTCCACCATGACCTGCGCCGCATCACTTCTTCTCTCTTCTTGCTTTTCATCCTCCCTGTTTATGCTTCTCCCTCTCCATGTCTCCTCCATTTTCATTAGTTGTTATTTCCACCTTGTTATTGTAGTTGTCTAGTTCTCCACTTGAATTTCTCATCTCAGAGCTTCACGATAGCTGATTCTCTTGTATTCTACGCAAAAGCAGGGCCTGCAGTCAGTAAACTTGTCCCAAAACCAGTTAAAGTGACAGTTCACCCAAAAATGAAAATGTACTCACTGTTTACACCCCCAAGTGATTCCAAACCTTTTTGACCTCCTTTCTTCTGTTAAATGCTGAAGAAGATATTTTGAAAAAGCTGGAAACCTGTAACTAATGGCATTATGGAAGTCAATGTTTACAGGTTTTTAGCTTTCTTCCAAATATCTTCTTGTGCATTTACCACAGTAAAATAAAGTCAAGCAGGTTTTTTACCACTTGAGGGTGAAATAAATAATGAGCAAACTTTCATTTTTGGGGTACATTATCATGTTAAGTAAGGATTATTGATGCCAGGCTATTGAATTACTAAACCATAATGCACATCTGAGGTTATAGTGATTATTTTCTAAAAATTCAATGATCTGGAGTTAATTCTGCTTATACTACGGGTATACCACACTTAAAGACATAGTTTTCTAGATAATTAGTTCTTTTTTTTTTAGGTTTTTCACCTCAAACTTCTCACATATGTAGGGCTAGATTCTTATGCATCTCATCTTTATTATCTAGTAGTTTAGGACTGTTTTAGAGTGTAAAATAATTTAAATCATTCAGCATAGTGTTAAGGAACTGTAACGTGGTCAAAACCTGCCTGGAACTAGCCGTGTGTTGTTGGAAAATAATTACACACCTTAGGGCTCATTCACACCGGACACATCTTTGCTTCTAAAAACGTGAGAGGCAATGGCTTAAAAAAAAGCACAGCATAAAGCATCCAGCATAATGGTATCCAGACACAACTACAGAGCCACCTGTAAACAGAAGCTTGCAATGGTTGCCCCTCCTCTGAGCTCTTCTGATTGGTTCACTGCTGTGAAACTGACAATGAGTACATTTATATGGACGTCAAAAATTAAGAGTCTACCATGTAAACAGCAATTTTCTTTTTCTTTTTTTATCCGATTAAGTTTATAATCAAACTAAAAAGAAATCAAATTAAGACATGTGGAGTTTGCAGATTTTAGTCGCATTAAGGTGCAGTACAGACATGTAAACACCGCAATCAAACTATTACCATCATGTAGGACGTTTTGTCGCATTTTGCAACAGGATATTCCATAATCACACAGCTGTTTGACACTATTCTCTGCACCTACCTAGTCAGTAAAGGACCACAGACACCCGCATCGCAAAATGCTAAGTTTTTTTTTTCTTTCCATTTGTCGTGCGGTATCAATTTCTATTAAAACAACACTCTTCCACCAGTCCTTAATTCATACTCTAATCCAATATCTTGTTCGTCACGCGGGTGCATAAATGAAAGTGAAACTGTTAAAGTGGAAAAAAAAATGAGACACCCGAAATTACATGAAGCTCCAGAGGAAATGTGGATAGTGTGGTATGACGTTAATCAATCTATGTGCTAACATGTAAAATAGGATCATTAAAGGAACATTCAAAAAGCAACTTATGTAAACACCTTAATCATATTACTGTCTTATTCCAATTAAGGCAAATAATTTGATTACTGATGTCCATTTAAATGTAGTCAGTGATGAGCAGCCCTTCGTATCACAGTCTTTTAGCTTCACTCAATGTCAAAAAAATGCGGCACTCACATTTGTGGTACTTAAAAAGATGCACAATGCGTAATAGTCACACAATTCTGTCAATCCTATGTTTGCATGAAATAAAATATAAAAACATGAAGAGGGTCATCAGCATCTTAAATCCATGAAAATGTTTAAAATATTGAAAAAAAATTATAAGAACATTTATATGTATTTATGTTTTTGTATTATATCATCTTTGCATCAAATGACAGTAAAACAAATGCTTGTGCGAGGCATTTAAATGCAGTGTCTATGGGGCAGGACAGTAAATTTGATGTTGTTCTCTTTTCTGGCTGCCATTATCAGTCTAATACACTTTATTTTTTACATTTTTTTTTGAAAGTCTGGATAAACCCATCATGGCGTTTTTCTTTTATTATTTCATTTAATAGAAAAAAAAAAAAAAAAGTTGTACTCTCCCATTCACTGCGCTATAGTTTACCCTACTACAACTATTTCTGCTACTGACAAATCCAGGAATGTGAAAATGGTCCGCATTGGAAAAGAAAAACACAATCTGCGTGAATGGCCCCTTAGAATGTTCAAAGCGAAGCACTCAACAAACCCATAGTATAACCGTAATTAGTAGATGACACACTGTTTTGAATCCCTGTCTCACCTGGTGGATGTGTTTGTGTCGAGCAGGTGATGGTGGCTGAAGCTCTGGACATCTCAAGGGAAACATATTTCGCCATCCTGATGGACCGCTCATGTAATGGACCCGTGATGGTGGGCAGCCCTCAGGGTGGCATGGACATAGAGGAAGTGGCTGCCGCAACGCCAGAGCTCATCTTCAAGGTATCACACTTCAGGCTGACTCTGAAGGTTTCATTGGTGTAGGAGTGAAATGACTTTGTGATTTGTGTTGAAGGAGCCCTTATAGAAAAAAATCAACTGGAAAATATATTTAGAAATCTATTTTGTTAATAAAAAGTTTATTGTTAGTACTGTAATTGCGGTATATTTTTTTATTCTGTTCAATATGTTGTTATTTCTTTTTATTATTACCACTTTAAACTATTGGTATGATTTATAATAAGATCTGCAGAAGTATACTGTATAGTAAGAAAATACGTAATAAGAATGACTTAACTTCAAAACAAAATTTGAAAATAAATAAATGTAAAATAATGTAAAACATAATTATTTTATTTTCATATTTTATTTGTTATATTTCCAATTATTTAATATAGCTATTTATTATTATTATTATTATTATTATTATTATTATTATTATTATTATTATTATTATTATTATACATATATTTTATATATATTTATATATATATATATATATATATATATATATATTTTTTTTTTTTTTTTATTAATTTGTTTTGTTAATTAATTTATTTATTTTTTTATGTAATTGCAAATTTTATGTTTGTTTTTTAGAGAAGTTTTAAAATTGGGAAACTTAAGATTTGTGTATTTTAAGTTATTTGAAAATGTGAACTTAAACTTAAGCTATTATTTTTAATAAATGTAGTAACAATGCATTGTTTCATTTATTAACATTGACTAACATAACCAATTGTACTTCACAAATAAGTTTGTTAATGTGTATTTTAACTGTTTTAAAATCAAATGTTGTACCCATTACCAGTTAATAAACTACATAATTGTATTTTTTTAAATACCATTAACAAAGTATTTTTTGCCTTTTTTGTAGACACACAAAAGCATACAAACAAATTCAATATAGCTTGAAGTACCCACAAATTTTCACTTAATAAAATGTTGACAATTGGACAATGTAGCAATTAATAATTTAACGTTTTGAAAATGTATGGACAGTTGTTTATTTTAAGTGTAATGTTTATCTTAAGTAAAAGTATACTATAACTGTCATACTATAAGTGACTCAGTGGCCAAAACCTTTATTTTTTTATTAATTAATTTATTAACGTATTAATTAATTAATTAATTAATTATTTTTTTTTTATTAATAAATGTATTAAACATGTAATTCCAAGCATAACAGAATTAAAATTTCATTGCATTAAAAACCCTTTTCTCCCATATTAATCAAACTAATAAAATCTGTTGAAATCTTCCACATTAAAATAAATAAATAAAATAAATAAAAAAACTGTAGGGTTTGTGACATCTGTTCATCTGCATCATCTTTCTTATGTGTGTGTCCACCCCTGTCTATGACTGATCTTTTAGAGATGATCTTCTAATTGGAAAGCCGTTGTTCTCCGGCTCTCATCTTTTTCTCGTTTTGAGTTTGGCTGCGTTCCAGAGCTTAATTGCCCGTCTTTTGATTTTTATGTGAACATCCGTTTTGTGTCAAATTTTAGCTGATGATTGGTGTTCTCTTGTCTTCTGTCTCCTGTCTCTTTGCCTCAGGAAGTCATAGATATTTTCGAGGGGGTCCGAGACGACCAGGCGCTACGTATGGCAGCTAATTTGGGATTCAAAGGACCGCTGGAGAGACAGGTAATGGCTTTGGACTGAAAGATCCTGCCATTAGAGTCCCTCAACTCGTCTTGTCTGTCTCTCTATTTCTCTCTTGGAAAAAAGAAAAAAATAGTAATGGTTGTGATGACTTTGCCAATATTCTCATTAAACTTCTCTTGTACACGTTTAGGCCTGAATGGACATCAACAATTCGTGCTGTTACATCGTTCACATAAACTGCCAGCTATAAACGGGTTGTAGATTTGCAGCATCTGCCTGTGCCGTAAACGATAAGCACAAGTTTAAATCTTCACGATTTAATGGCATTTACGCTGAGACTGCTTACTGGCTCTCCAAGTGACTTCAGCGCAGAAGATTCTGTTTCTACCTTGCACATTTGCAGTAAATGTGTGGACTTTTTTATTTTGTATGTCCCTTACTGCCAGATTAAAAAAGAAATATTGTTAAACCGAGCATTGAAAATTAATACATAAATAGTGATAAATGTAGCATTTACCAGATGTTTCTAATTTATTTGTTTTGATGTGTACTCATAATAGGAGATCTACATTTTTAAACATAATATTTTTAATAAATAATTTTTAATAAATATATATTTTTTTGTTTACCATGATGACAGAACATTATATGGTACTAGTTCATTTGCAGAATACTAGTATTCATCTTAAAATGCAATTTACTACACTAGTTTAACTAGGCAAATTGGGCTAATTAGGCAAATCAGTGGACACCAGTGGTTTGTTCTGTAGAAAACAAATAAGAAATATTAAATTAGGAGGGTTGAAAACATACATAATAAATGTCAAAAAATATTTTTTTTCCAGAAAATTAAATAAATAAATAAATAAATAAATGAATGAATGAATAAATGATAGGACATTCCGCTTTTAAACATCAATTTGGTAATATTTGAAAAATAATAAACATTTCATTTGGCGGTTCATTCCTCTGTGGCGACCCCTAATGAATAAAGGGACTAAGCCGAAAGAAAATAAATGAATAATGTGTTTTAAGTATTCTTATCTTTATTCATAATGTTGGTGTTTTAGTTTAATTTGTTTATAATCATGTTTTATTAAGATCTACATAACTATGTCTATTTTAGTGCTTCTTAGTTATTCTTAATTGATTGTATAATTTTGTATTGTTTTTTTAGGTTGACAATTTTAATATCTGTCCAGGGGCAACAGATGAAAAATAGCCTTCTGGCTAATTCTGCTGCATTTGCAAAAATGCTAATTAATGTACACTGTCCCTGACAAATAAACAAACAAAATAAATAAATAAATAAATACATTTATTTAATTTTCATTTAGGTAATTTTAACATTTTGTGTTTATGTGTTCATAATTTTATACGTATCCGCATTTACTAATTATAACTTACTGTATACACATTTTTTTTGTTTATTTATTTATCTATTTATTTATTTATTTTGCATAAAATGACAGTTGGTCAGCGTAATACATAACAAACAAATGCATTTTGTTGTGATTTTGAAAACTTAAAAATTAAAAAAATTTAAAACATTAGCATTGTGTCTTCTAAAAATATATATAAACAATAGTGTGTGTGGTAGTTTGACCACTTTTCATTTTCTAGGGGAAAGCACTAAAGGATATTTCGAGGATTTTTCGAAATGTTTTTTTTTTTCTTTCTTTCATTCTTTCGAAGAAAGTATTCAAACAATGTGAAGTTTCACAAACTAATTTTGGAGGAGCAGATGATATGATTGATCGCGGCTGGTCCTCCATCTGTAATCATTAGCAAGCAAATCGGACCATTCAAAACTCAACATAAATATCCTGTGTAACCCCCATTCCACTGTACCCCATCCGCCTCCACCTTTTTTCTTGATTAATCCAGGATTGGGCGACATGGCGGCTGAGTGGCTAGCACTGTTGTCTCACAGCAAGAATGTCACTGGTTTAAGTTCCAGCTGGGCCAGTTGGCATTTCTATGAGGAGTTTACATGTTCTCCCCGTACCTGCATGGGTTTCCCTTAGGTACTCTGGTTTTTTTCCTCAGTCCAAAGACATGCGACATAAGTGAATTAAATAAACGAGTATGAACAGTATATGAGTACTTTAGTACTGAGCTTCACTGAGGGGGTATGCACTGGCGGTCTGTTCCTCAGGGCTGCTCCTGATGATCAAGGAATAGGACAAACACATTCGGGGAACTCTTAAGAACTACCTGATCTTGTATCCCCTTACATGCTCATTGACCAGGCTGGAGCCTTGGGTTCAATAATCTGCAAGCTCAGGGTTCTCTCCTGGGTCAGCATGCCAAACCTGCTAATATTATCAAGCAATATCTAAGTGTGAACTCCTGAAACAATACAATTCTCATCAAAACCTGTGATACTCTGTTGAACTAATACAGTAGCTATTTCATGTTTCCATATGATCCCATATTCAGTTTTGCTTGCATGTCATCCAATAATATGGGTCACAGTATGCTAAATACATACTAAACTATGAATATGGGGAAATATTGAATTCACTTGAATAAATTAATAAATTGGGATTACATGGTTTAAAAACTTATAGAACAAGATATTTCCTCCCGTTGCTGTATATTATATTTATTTATTTATTTATTTATTTATTTATTTATTTATTTATTTAT
>CAIGQZ010032461.1:657488-669783 GCA_903798205.1 Danio tinwini | reverse complement strand
ATTTATACATTAATAAATTGAGATTACAGGATGGTTTAAAAATGTATAGAACAAGATCATTTCTCCTGTTGCTGTATATTACATTGCATAATTTATTTATTTATTTATCTTGCCTGTAATATGCTTAATATGTAGTATAGTAAATACAATTTAATTTATACACAGATTTATACATTAATAAATTGATATTACAGGATGGTTTAAATGCTTAAAAAGCAAGATAATATTACCTGCTATAAGAAATCAGTGAAACCTTGTAAAAGTGCCACATTGTTTACCCTAAATCCCCTATCAGAATGTAGCAGTGTAAATTCACAACATTCTGAATCTGTATTAACATGGTCTGAATTAAAGCATGCTATCTTTTCGAATCCCTCAACATCGTTTATCTATGTATATATTTCTCCTTCTGTAGACACTCGGGAAGCCTGGCATTACAGAAATCACTGCTGAACGTCTGGCTTGTCAGTTTGGCTCTTTTCAAAGACATTACTTCACTGCGCATCTTTGGCGAGCATCTATTTGAGTCCATGCTAATTAGCATGTTTGGGATGCAGTATTGCGTTAACTTAGCTTTAGCTCTTTGAAGTGTAGCGATATGACAAAGAGCCGATGAGAGCGGCTCTACAATGTTTTCTGTCAGCATGCGCTCATTATCAAAAGAGCTTCAGCTGGCTCTGGGAAAGGGAGATGTCGCTTTAGCTCTTAAACGCTTTGAAAGTAAAATTTGTTTAGATGACATGCTTTCAGAAAATACATAAAATAGCAGAAGTGTAGAGCAATAAACAGTCGCTTATCTTTCCTGTCTTAAACTCTCGTCAAACCTCAGCCGCGGTAGATGCTTGTTAATAAAAGGTGTTCTAGACAGATCTATGGATATATTTGTTTTATTTACCTGTTATGTTTTATGTTTGAGTTAATGTAATCTAATTATTTGCTGTAATAAGCTCTGCTTGTAGGTTTACCCCCTTGCAGACTTAGCAGAATGACAGATATTTTAACAAAATAAAAGCAATCATAAAAAATGTGTTTTAAACGTTAACGTAAATAATTAATTTCACATATCAGAAAAAAGAAAAAAAATAATTTCTAATATGATCATTTTCAAAAGTTTACATGTCTTCTTAAAACCATGGGCCATTGGATTAACCTCAACTGTTGGTTATGACGTGTTGTCTATGTAGTTGCTTATGAATCCTTTGTATGTGCAAAGCATTTAAACTATTTTATAAAATGCCATGCAAATAGCAAATGGGCCATAGCGTGACACAACTGACTCTTAAAGGGAATAAGAGATACGACTCTGATTGGTTTAATGCACGTTATGCTCAAAACACACCATAACACATTGGGCCTGTTTCAGTGAGGAGGTTCAACCAACTCAGTTTATTCTTGAACTCTGAGTTGACTTACTAAGAGATTTAAAAAGTTGGGTTCAATCAATAGTCTGAGTAGACTATTTCAGAGTTAAGCGTGCACACTGCGACTATAAAAAAGGCATTATCAATGGAGCACAGATTTTACAAGTAACCATAAAAAGATCTGAAAAAAGAGAGCAGCGTTTTTTTCTCTAGCTAAACTTGATGTGCTCATGCAAAGTTATAGCAAATATGACCATATATATATATAAACACCACTGCATCAGTGAAACAGAGACAGTTAGCATGGAAAAACATAGCTGCTCAAATATGTAAGTTTACATTTAAAATATTTAAAGTATTTAAATATTTAAGTATAATAAAAAATAAATAATGTAATGTGTGACTTTTTTTGAAGTTATTTCAGATGAAATTGCATTAAAATACAGAAAATAGGCTACTGCATAGTTTCTACAACAAATTTGACAAAACAAGAAGGCATATAACCTTAGCTTAATGTTCAGTGAAAATGTTAAATTTAAGGTTCTCACTTTTACACACGTTGATCAGTTTAAGATAACATTTCTAAAATTGAGTTTTTATTAGATTTAAAAGTGCACTTTTGTGTCAGCCTTTATTATTGATCAAGGGGTAGAGGCTGATATGACATTTAGAATGTAAGCAGTACTAAAAAAATAGTTTTTAGAACGAGTAATAATCCCATTAATCTAGTTACAGCTCATGTCCCTGTCGAAGGACAGTGAATTTAAACTATTTATTTTTTGCAGTAATATCAAAGGTAAAACTAAAACTATGGTATTGAATCTAATTGTAATTTTCCCAAAAAAGAGCAAGCCATTCTCGTAACTTTGTTCTTTGTGTGACTGAAATGTAGGTAAGGAATGACTAAGCCTAGAGCATGAAATACCGCTTCGTCTTTAAAAAAGGGGAGGAGACCGACAAAAACTCAGAGTTTAGAGAATAAAACCTGCTCTTGACCATGGGTTCACAGAGTAAGCTATCACAGTAAATGACTCTGAGTAAGAGTTACCTCTCTTTCAGAAACAGGCTTGACTTACTCTGCCTTCTCGAGTTTGACAAACCTGCCATTTTGAAATGGAAAACCCAGAGTTTCTCTCATTTCAGGGTTAAAATACTTTACTTTTCACTTAACCGCCTTTCTGAAATGGGGCCATTAAGAGAATACAGTAAGTACAACCCTGTTAGACCATGTGCCAGGGCGCAAAGCATATTTTTTCATCCTGAAAATAGCAAAAGTGGATTAGGACACACTCTTAGTGCTTTTGCGCCATGCATTTTAGACTTTGTGCCTAGTTCATTAAGATAGAGCCCTTAAATACTAAAATAAATTTACAAAATCAAAGTCCCAAGCCAAAAGTATTATGAATAGAAATGGACATTATGAAATATTATGAAATGTACAAAAAAAGTTAAAAGATTAAGCAGATATATGTATGTGTGTTGAAAAATGTAAACAAAAAATATATGCAAAAATGATAAGAATAGCACAAAAAACAGAAGCTCAAAAAAATCTACTTATTGTTATAAAAATACAAAGTATTACAAAATCTGATGCATCTATTGAAAGTTATCAGACAATTTCTCATTTTCCAGATGTAAGGTTGAGCCGCTGGACGTGTGCTGTCTCTCAGCAGGGCCACTTTAACTGCCACAGCAACTCCACTCCTGCTGAGTTAATGGCCTGACCGACTCCAAATCAATTTCTGTCACGTTTCAAGTTATTATTCAAGGAAACTTCTCATTGTCTCAGCAGTGACCCAGAGTACATTCTGACTAGCAGAGTAAACATCCATTTAAAGATACTGCGGTAATATTGGCCCACATACAGTACATGACACAAAATATACAATGGAGAACAAAATAAAATATATATATATATATATATAATTATGCTTTTCTCCAGAAATAATCAATCTCAAAAGACTCTACAGAGTCATTGATCGAATCTGTCACCATAAGCTCTCTCTCTCGCTCTACCAAACCCTTTTAACAATGTGTACAATATATTAACATTCATTCATTCATTCATTCATTTTCTTTTACGGCTTAGTCCCTCTATTAATCTGGGGTCACCACAGCGGAATGTACCGCCAATATATTACATTTTAAACGTAATTTAAAAAAAAGTAAATAAATAAATAAATAAAATAAATGAGAAATAAATGATATATCTGCTCTCACACACATGCTCAGTTGCATCATTTCTATCAACGTGTTCAAATAGTTATTAAAAAACAGTAATCACATAGCATTTATTTTTAAACATTAATAATATTTTAATCTGGACTAAACATGACAGATTTTTATTTATCTATGTATTTATTTATTTATTTATTTATTTATTTATTTATTTATTTATTTATCCATTAATTTATTAATTCATTCATATATTAATTAATTAATCTATCGATCTATAAAAAATAAAGCTTAAAAATAAGCTTTTTAAGGGTAATATTATTAGCCCTCTTAAGCAATGTTTTTTTTCTGATAGTCTACAGAACAAACAGCTGTTATATTATGACTTGCCTAATTACCCTAACTTTGCTAATTAACCATATTAACCAATTTAAGCTTTTTAATGTCACCTTAAGCTGAATACTACTATCTTGAAACATATCTAGTAAAATATTATAGTTCAAGTTCATTTATTTATAAAGCACATTTTAAAAAAACTGCCACAATACTGACCAAAGTGCTGTACATATGACAGAGTAAAAAATAGAGAGAATTATAAAAACATTGTGGTAAAACCAAGAGAAATAGCACAATAAATTTTAAAATAAAGCAATCAACAAAACAATTATAATATTATTATTATAAAGCCAAACTGAACAGGTGAGTTTTAAAAAAAGGTAGTGATGGTGCCGTTCTAATCTCAAGGGGCCAATTGTTCCACAACCGCGGAACTGCCACAGAGAAAGCTCTGTCCCCTCTTTGTTTAAATCTGGACTGGGGAACTAAAAGAAGATTTTGTTCACTTGATCCTAAAGATCTTATAAGAGTATAATAATAGAATAACTATAAAAGAGGGGCTAGATTGGGGCTATGTTATGTAGGGAGTTATACACCAGTAAACACTTTAAAATTGATTCTAAATTGGATGGGAAGCCCATGGAGGCGTTTCAGGATGGGGGGCATTATGTACTATATCTATTGTACTTAGAAATGTGTTTCCCTTCTTCCATTAAACATAAATTGATGTTAAAAAAATTATAATTTGGGAGAGGTAATAATTCTGACTTCATGTTAAAATGTTAGAATTTTGGCGATGTCCAAATATTTATGGACCTAATTGCAGTATACAATTAGGTCCATAAATATATGGACATCGACAAAATTCTAACATTTTTGGCTTGATAGATCTGTAATAAAGCCAGTTGTGCTTTAACTGCAGACTGTCAGCTTTAATTTGAGGGTATTTACATCCAAATCAGATAAAAACTGTAGTAATTACAACCGTTTGCATATGTGCCTCCCACTTGTTAATGGACCAAAACTAATTGGACAGAACAAAAATCATAAACCAAACTTTCACTTTTTAATATGTGGTTGCATATCCTTTTCAGTCAATTGCAGCCTGAAGTCTGGAACACATAGACATCACCATATGCTGGGTTTCATTCCTGCTGGTGCTTTGCCAGGCCTTCAAGTTCCTGCTTGTTCTTGGGGCATTTTTTCTTCAGTTTTGTCTTCAGAAAGTGAAATACATGCTCAATCAGATTCAGGTCAGGTGATTGACTTAGCCATTGCATAACATTTCACTTCTTCCCATTCAAACATTCTTTGGTTACTTTTGCAGTATGCTTTGGGTAATTCTCTATCTGCACTGTGAAGCACCATCCAATGAGTTCTGAAGCATTTGGCTTAATTTGCGCAGAAAATATTGCCTGAAACACTTCAGAATTCATCCTGCTGCTTTTGTCAGCAGTCACATCATCAGTAAATACAAGAGAGCCAGTTCCATTGGCAGCCATACATGCCCACACCATGACACTACCACCACCATGCTTTACTGCTTAGGAGCAGTTCCTTTCCTTCTCCATACTCTTCTCTTCCCGTCACTCTGATACAAGTTGATCTTGATCTCATCTGTCCATAGAATGTTGTTCCAGCACTGTGAAGGCTTTTTCAGAACTATAATCTGGCCTTCCTGTTTTTGAAGCTTACCAATGGTTTACATCTTGTGGTGAACCCTCTGTATTCACTCTGGTGTAGTCTTCTCTTGATTGTTGACTTTGACAAATGCACATCTACCTCCTGGAGAGTGTTCTTGATCTGGCCAACTGTTGTGAAGGGAGTTTTCTTCACCAGGGAAAGAATTCTTCATTCGTCCACCACAGTTGTTTTTGTAGTCTTGCTGGTCTTTTGGTGTTACAGAGCTCACTGGTGCGCTCTTTCTCTTTAAGAATGTTCCAAACAGTTGTTTTGGTCACCACTGATGTTTTTGCTATTTCTCTTAGGGGTTTGCTTTGTTTTTCAGCCTTGCTTGACTGATAGTGGCAGCTTGTTGGATCTGCAACAGATTCCAAATGCAAACAGCACACTTGAAATGAACTCTGTACCTTTTATCTGCTCATTGTAATTGGGATAATGAGGGAATAACACACACCTGGCCATAGAACAGCTTAGAAGCCAATTGTCCAATTACTTTTGGACCCTTAACAAGTGGGAGGCACATATGCAAACTGTTGTAAATTCATATCTGATTTGGATGTAAATACCCTCATGGTATGATTGGATGTTAATGAACCTAATTGTATATATTTCCTGGCTTATTTCTTTGTTGTTTGAGTTTCTGCATGAGAGTTTTTATTTTTATTTAGTAATTGTTATAATTTTTTTTATTTAGTAATATAATAAAATTTTTACTTAATTACGAAATTTTACTTATTGTATTTAGATTAATCCCCTAGCACTACTCATAAAACTAAACAAAATTAAATCTGATTATAATATATATTTTTGCGTATTCTATGGTGCTTGAGAGATTTGAATGTAACTGAATTGCTTATATAAGCTTTCTGAGTTGTGTTCAGTGAGTAATTAGTTCTCTCTGTGCTTCTGTCACAGGCTGCAGATCAGATTAAGCGACTCTATGATCTGTTCCTCAAAGTAGACGCCACTCAAGTCGAAGTCAATCCACTTGGAGAAACACCTGAGGGACAAGGTGAGATCTGTATTTGTGTGTGTGTTTGACAGACAGAAACGCTTGCTCACAGATTGCATAAGAGCTCCTGTAATGATCCAAATAGGGACTTTCAGCTTTCAAGATAAATGTCGTTTCACACTAATAGTTAAATGAAATGCGGGTTTGGAAAGTGCAGAGTCAGGAAAGCTTTCAGCTATGTAACGCTGGCCCAAATATGTTGTTAATATGACCAAATACTGCTCCCGACATCATTTTCCACTTGTTTTGTTTTTTATAGGTACCTGTTAGGAAATGATGTAGGATGTTGTAAGGTTTATTGGTATGAAATTACATACAGTGGGTCCAGAGAGGGTAATGCCTGCAGTATTAGCCTGTCAAATTAAAGAAGAGGAGAGAAATCATCTCGGCCCTACAACATAATGGCAAAATGATTTAGTTCTCATAGGGGCAGTCACAAAAAAAAGTGCCAATGCTTTTTTTTTTCCTGTACTTTTTCACTTTTCTTTACTTTTCTTTTCTTTACTTTTCTTTTCTTTTCTTTTCTTTTCTTTTCTTTTCTTCTTTTTTATTAATTATAATTTATTAGGTTTTAATCTAGTCTATCTTTTATTCTGCCACTATTACTATTTCTTAATCTCCCTCTCATGTTTCTTTTCCATTATTATTATATTTCATTGTTATTTGACCAGTTTTTGTGGTAAAGTGTACAGGTTTATGTGGTTTACAATGAAACAAAGTTGTATAATGACATGGGTATGACTTTTTTTACTCTATTAAGGTGGTTTACAGAGACACACTTCATGTCCCTGTAATTCAAAATGCTTAAAATCATACTTAGCGGCCTCTTGAAATGCAAAATTAGGATTGAATTTCTTAGATGAGGGATAGGGCCATGCAATAAACAATTTTTTGCTGAAATAAAAATGTTTGCCTTTGGGCAGTCCCTGTAAACCATGTATTCAAGCGCAATTGGGTAGGTGTATGGGTCTTTAATTCTGACATTTCTATATTTAATTGATTTATTAATTGTTTAATATATATTTTGTTTCATTTGCATTTCTGTTATATTTGTTAAATTTCATTTTAATTAGCAATAATTTCAATTAATTTAATTTTAATTTATCTCTCTAATTTGTTCGGTTGTTATTTATGCTTTATATACAGTATCCAGGTATTATACATTATATTTTATTATGATTGTTTTTATTTTATTTTATTTTATTTTAATAATTTGTATGTTTTTTCTGCAGTACATGTAATTTCAAATATACATTTTATAGTATTTACATTTATGTATATATATATATATTTTTGCTAGATTTTTTTATGATTAATTTTTATTTTCAGTATTTTTTCATCCCTCATTTTATTCGTTCTTTACATTTTCATAATCATTTTTAGATATGAATTTATCTCAGCCACTCATTTCATATTTCTGAGATTCGTTTGTGTGCTTTCTCTATGAATATCACAATGGAGATAATGACATTAATCAAGATATTTTCTTTTCTTTTGACAGCAACATTAAAACACAAGTCCACAAATGGCTTTGTCTATCTTTAGATGCATCATTTGCTCTCTTTGTATTTTGTATTAGTCAAAAAAATGACAAATAACTGTCTCTCTCTCTGCTGCTTAAAACACTTCCAAAGGTATCATCAAGCTACATGTTATCATTATATAAAAACACTTTTTTCAACTCTTTTGATGGTGAAACTGATCTGCTGCTTTCTTTCTGGCTACAGATTACAGTATATTTTTTATATATCATATTGGTTCTTATCTGTTTGTCTTTATGTATTTCTTATTATATGGTTTTTGTTATAAAAAAAACATATAACACATACTGTGAGGGACTAAGCAGTCAAGGGCAACAAACACAGAGTTTCCAAAAGAAAATAAATGTAATAATTATGAACAAAGTTACAAATTAAAGCATTTGAATGAAGTGAAGTCAAATCTAGACTTAAAACAAATCAACTTAACCAAATCAAACAAACAAATAAACAAACGAAGAGAAAAAGAAAGACAGACCTCTCTTCAAACACACAAAAAAGGGACTTATGTACACAAAAGACGAGGGCTAGTCCATTACAAAAAGGAAACTAAACATCACAAACTAATACAAAACAACCACCAAACATAGTCAAATAACACACTTAAATTTATTAACCAATATATAAACAAAACCAAGCAATTCAGATACTAATAATAAACAAAAATAAAGAACTGAACATTCCAACACCCCCTCAGCCAATTTGCATGATGGTTTAATCAGGCGGAACAAAGGCCCAATCCCAATTCTATTTTTGTACCCCTACCCTTCCCCATGGCCCTTAAAACTGAGGGTGAAGGGGAAGGGCTTCAAAATGTACGCCTTAGAATTGGGACAGCACTACAGCACCTGCACACGTTACCAGATGTCATCACGATCTCTTGCTTTATATGAGATCAGATGATCGCGACTGCTGAAGTTATTCCAGTTGTGTTATTTTTTGGTATTTGTCTTCAGGAAATCACTGAAGGCATATATTATGTTATCATAACAATCTAATGTGACAATAAGATCATAACTATACTGCTCATTTACACCGTGACCATATGCATCTATGTAAACACACCAAAAACAACATTAACAATATAGCAGACACTGTAAAAACTCATTCCCAGCCACTAGACTTTTCTGACAGTGTATTCAAGTGTCATCAAGTGTCAGAATGTTGTGGGACTGCTGTACAGGAGTTATTATTAGGCATTATAGATCGCAAAATGTAACGGTTTTTATTTTTGCGTTTTTTTTATAAAAACATGACGGTAAAACATGAATGCGGTTATGAATATATTAAAACGTGTTTGTTTGTTGTAAAAATTCATAATAATAAGAAAAAATACTAATTTGTGGCTCTCCTTATTTCCGGGTGCAGTGAAACTGTCGATGTAGCTGGTGCATTCTGGGAAATTTTAACGAGTGTAACGAGTGTGGTCCTGAAAAATCTTTGTTCGAAGGGTTGTATACCCCTTCCCCTTAGCCGTACGCCTTCAAGCTAAAGAGAATTGGGACACCACTACCCCTTCACATGAACGCGCAAAACGAGAGGTAGGGGTAAGGGGAAGGGCTAAGGGGTAGAATTGGGATTAGGCCTAAGGCTACTTACCAATCTTAACCATTAGGCTACAGTAGATTGGCAACAACAAAAAATGCATTTCTAAGAGACAAAATTTTAATACTAATGGACACTATGATCAAAATGATCTTTTGGAAGCTGTTTGGACATAACTGTGTGTAGGTATAGTGTGTCCACAGTCATATTGGGGTGATATAAAGACAATAAATCTTAAGGTTTTATTTTTTTCAGACGTTAAAATAAGATCAGAATTTGTCCCATTTTGAAGCCGACCGCAACATGATGTAGGAGTGGTGTTTTCCTCACCCACCTAAATTGATTGACAGCCATGTATTAACATGTCTCTGTAGTAACGCTTATGGATATGATTAGTAATAATCATATCCACAAGAAGCAACTGGGATTTAAAGATCTGTTTAGCTTTCTGTGATCATCTGCACCTAATTCATCACCACAGCCAATAGTGTCAGTACAATTATAATTGAAAATGCTTCAATGCTAGTTTGTGGATGTTAAATCACGTTTATTTTGTACATTAACATAACAGATATCCAAACAGCAGTGGATATTAACGTGTAATGACATTGTGTGTGACTCATCATTGCAGAAAGGCTTGAATTAACTCCACAACAAATACATCAAATAACCATTAGAAAACTTATTCTAGTAAGGGAGATCTGATTCGTTCTTGTCTGTCACTGTGCTGTTTATCTACGTGAGATGCAGCAGGTGAAGACTGTCAGAGCAATACCAAGAGATTGCTATGGCTCTGACACGTACAGCTACACTGTCCTAACAGACTAATTTTACCATATTCAGAAAGGTATAATAAATAGTCTGATGGGTATTTTGAGTTGAAACTTTACAGACACATTCTGGAAACACAAAAGACTTATGTTTAAATAAAAAAGGGGTTTATTAGGTGTCCTTTAACTTAAGTTCAAATTGCATATTTATATAAATACATATTTATATTTTTGTTAGTTAAATTTATTCAACTAAGTTAGATTAAGTTAGAACAAACAGTTGCCAGTAGTGCAGTTAAAATGTGGGAAATTGTGAATTAATGTTTTAATACAATAGTATCTGTTTATTAAAAAAAGAGAAAACATTCAAAATCATCCTGACCACTAGCTTTTGTTAAACTGTGTAATTACTCCATAAATTGTAATTAGTATGATTATTATATAATAAAACTAATGGAAGTGTAATAAAAACAACAGCAACAATACTACTAATAATACACTGGAAAAAATGCAGAATAACCAACTAAGCCAACCAATAACAAAAATAGCTTAAATATTGATTTGTTTATTTGTGAGGGACATTGTACATTAATTAGCATTTCTGCAAATGCACCAGATTTTTTATCTGTTGCCCCTGGACAGATGTTAAAATTGTCAACCTAAAAAACAGTACAAAAATTATACAATCAATCAAGCAATAGTTAAGAAAAATAAAATAAAATATACATAGTTATGTAGATCTTAATAAAACATGTATATGTACAAATTAAACTAAAACACCAACATTATGTAATAAAGATAAGAATAGTTAAAACACATTTAAACAATATGTTACAGTCAAATGTATTGGGTTTACATACATTTAAATTATAGTTTGATTCAAAGGTTAAATGTTGATTTTTATAATAATAGTTATTATTATTCTTTTGTGTTTTTTCTATTATAATGATTTTTTTAGGGAACAGCACTGTGACACTCGGAAAAAAATTATCATTATTTTTTTCTTATTTATGTTTTATTTATATATTTGTTTCTTGAAAGCAATAAAAATGCTATGAACCAACTTTCAAACAAAATGCTAATTTGTTGCATCTCAATGTGTTTTTTTTCCTTGAATTTAATACATGCTTCACTTTAAACCTATAAAAAGTGTTGTTTAATGTTAATCACAAACATTTCATTTTATAAAGGGGAAAATGATTCATACAGTACAACTGTATTATAAGTTGAAAATATAGACTGTATGCTGAAGATTCCTCTTCTTTCTTTATCTGAGCTCTGCCTGTAGTGAGTAAAAATCTGTGTGACAGTGTGAAGTTGAGTTTGATAATAGCTCGGTGAACCTGCTGTACTTCCCTACACAGATTAGCTTTGTTAGCGACTAGCGAGCGCCGAGAGACAGCGAGAAGCTGCAAAACACTACAAATGAGGAAGTTGCTGGGTCTGGTCACATACGGCCAAGAGAGTCACCGACAACTCTATTCCCCGGCTAATGTTCTCATACCGCATCTGTTTCTGAGCGCCTGCTTGTTGTATAAGATACCGCCGCTTTATAAAATAAGATATTTAGACATATTTGTGTGGATCATGTTGAAACTACTGGTGTTTGTGATCAGAGCTGAATGCTGCTTGTGTTTACACATATGCAGGTTCAGGTTATTAGATGTTGAATCGCTGTCGCCAATTTAATACATCGTACCAACGCTATGACTTTGAATAATAACTGATGCTTTGAAAAGTGAAGGGAAAAAAGATATTGATATGACTGTGGTGATGTGTTTGAGCAAAAACTATAGGTCGTCTTTGGGTCATTATTTTCTTGTTGAGTGTTTATATATATATATATATATTTTTTTTTTTTTTTTTTTTTTTTTT
>CAIGQZ010032461.1:633995-652446 GCA_903798205.1 Danio tinwini | reverse complement strand
ACACACACACACACACACACACACACACACACACACACATCTCATAACTCATCTTTTTACCAATTCTTTTCTCCCCTAGATACACACTTGCTGTCCTCCTCATGTTGATTACCCGCTCTGGAGAGCAAGATCCTTTGCTTGCAGCTTTTACGAGCTGAGGAGTTGTTTTTCTGATAATGATCCTTTGCTAAAGCAGACCAGAATTCCTGGCACGATGTGGATAATTTGCTTGTATTTGTCATAAGCACACATGTCAATATTCACCTGATTTGGTTTCAGCTCTGCGTGTTTGTATTCAGGATGCACACTGATGTCTTCATAACAGAGCTCTGTTTACAATGATGGGAAACATGGAATTTGTCTAGTATCATGCACACTGTGTGCCAGTAAACATGAGGGCTTGCTTGCTTTTTTGAGTATTGCAGCCTAAAGCAGAAACGCTATGCACATGCTGGAATTGATTTCATCACTTCATGTCCATGTTTTTCCTTTTCTGATTGTAGATGCATTTGTTTTGCTGTGAATCCATCAGCAAAGGAAAACAGAGAAAAGGAAATAGTCCTCAAAATATGAAGTATATTTCTCCTTGGCCCTTTCCAGGCTGTCAAGCCATTATTATTTTTATTTTTTTGGCCAGGCAACACAAACATAAAAAAAAGATCTTCTGATATTTTACAGACTAAATCATACTTGATTAGATAATGAAAGTAGAGTTGAATATTTCTCGTCAAGGCAAGTCTGTAGTTCAGGTCTCCTCTTGTCTCTCCAGCCCTCCTGTCATCAATGGGGTACCTGAAAATTCTCTGAGCTCTATTGCGGTAGAGAGGCGTCCCTCCCCTGAAGTCACACGATTCCCATTCTGGAGCCTCTGTGTACAGCGATTTGCATTTCACAGAAGCGTTCAGAGCCACCAAGGCTCTGTGGAAGGAATATTAATGGGAATGTTAATTATTGGATCCTCCGGCGGGATGAAATACGCGGTTGCTTTCTATCTTTCATCGGAAATGTTTGATTTGGGACTGTTTTCCCTGGCCTATTTCAAGTCATTCTCTGTTGATTAGTATTAGAAATCTGCTCACTCAGACCTGTCCAAAAACAAAGCACACAAAATAACAAGAAAAATAATAATTGAAATGGCCCTAAATCCGTACACCAGACTCCTATGCTGTAGTATAGAAACACATTACAGTAAATTTGTGCTGTGGGGTTTAATATAAATTAAGCTACGCTCAAAGCTGCTGTTGCATATTGTGGATTACCATAGGAAATAATGTTCAGTTGTGATTGATTGATTGATTGATTAATTGATTGGTTGATTGGTTGATTGGTTGATTGATTGGTTGATTGATTGATTTAATACAAATTAAAGTAGATTGGCTGTAACATAAAGTTGATTATCACAGAAACTCATTTGACTTCCCCAGTAGATAAATGTAATGGAAGAAACTAGGCTAGGTTAGGTTATATACTTGTTGCCAATTGCCTAAAACTAACACCTGATGTACGTCACTCAAAGTGCCTTAATTCCAAACTATAAAAAACTTTTGTAAAGATGTTAAGGCCCTTTTTACACTAATACGTTTTAGTTTTAAAACATATAACTTTTGCGAGGGTTACGCCTTCCATCCACACTACCTCTGTGTTTTCGAGCCCAGTAAACGGAGCATTTTGTAAACGCCGAAGAGGGCATTTTCATTTTAAAACTCTGCTGCTGCGTCTCAGTGTGGATGGGGGAAAACCGAGACATCTGAAAACAGAGGCGTGGCTGCAGACATTCTGATTGGGGCTTTTTCTCAGTATTAAGTGCAGTTCAGAACAAAGTTCAGTCTTGTAAGTTTAGACTTCACAAGTTTGATATGGAAAACAAACTCCCGAGGACATGTCAGGTAAATCTTAAAAGGGAACAGTGTACTTCATAATGTCACTCACTTCACCCTGGCTACGTTGTTTTACTATCTTAACAATAAAATGAAAACATGATATAAGGAACTGCCTATTTTCAGTTTGATATTAACTTAACAGACACAAAAAATGCTGAGGCGTCGTGTAGCTACATATTTATGTCTATCATCTTTACTGTATGCATATTTATAACAAATTGGAGCCTATAACATAACTGCCTCCGTTCATTTTCATTAAAAATATAATACATACCTTGTCTCTTTTGCTGAATATCAGTTTTAATAATCAATAATGGCAATTAATAATGCAATAAGTTTATACAATATAGTAAATAAAGGCAAGCAATCGCTCAATGTGCAGAATCAGTGTACGCGGTTACATAAATTAATACACTAGCCTAAATTGTTTTTGCGCTCAGCCAAAACATGTTACCTGAGAACAAAGAATAGATTCAGAAGATCTCATTAGATTCAGAAGAGACATTAGATAGAGACAAGATGAATTAAATATCATGTTTAACAACTATAGTGAGATGAAATCCAGCAGTAAATCCTTGATGAACAGTCCGATGTGCGCTACTCTCACCTGAGGAGGTGTGCTCACAGCACCCGCTGACTGCCTGGAGCTCAGACGTGCCCATATGCTTCAGAGCATGCCAGAGTGTGTGTGTGGTCACGTAATGTGCGTTTTCAGAAGCATAGTGTGGACGGAGATATTTTCAGAAATGCTAGGTGAAACACCAGTGTGGATGGGATCGTTTTCATTCTAAAACGCTGTTTTAAAACTAAAACATATTAGTGTAAACTAGGGGTGCTTTCAAACCTAGACTTTTGTTTCGGAACCTGGTGCGCTTCCCCAGTTAGCGTGGTTCGTTTGGCATATGTGAAACCAGCAATCGCACTCGGATCTGCGCCAAAACAATCGGTCCGAGATCGCCTGAATGAGGTGGTCTCGGCTCGATTGAAACGAACTCTGGAGCGGATCAATTGTAGTGAGAAAGCAAAACGATCTAACGAACTAACCTTCCAGCTATATCACAGTGTATTCTGGATATGTAATAGGCATATATGGCTATATGAAGAGAGAATTATGAGTAGGGCGGGATGTCATTCCTACCTGTAAATGTGCGTTTCATGCTAATACGAAAGTGAAAGCATGATGAAATATTAACGAGAGCTGTTTATTTGTTAGGAAAATTGATCAAACTGCAGTCTTGGTTTATCTGTTATTTCTCTCTATAATGTTCAAGCCAAAGACTACTGTATGTATGTGAAAGTCTAACCTCTGATTTATATTTAGTGACAATGTCTGTGGGTGTCACCATTCATAATTAAAACGCAGCTTTTCGCTTATAATGTCTTATTGCTCATTGTCATAAATTAAAAAAAGGACAGCTGAGCGGGACTCTGAAAAATAAACCGTGGTTCGCTGACCAATGTGAGGAGAGTTTACTGGCACGTGACTTGTTTTATCTCTTTTGGTCAATTTTGAAACTTTGCAGTGTGAAAGCATTTGCAGTGTGAATTGTAACAATTTTAATCTCTGTTTCCGAACAAAACAATCGATTTACAGGTGTGAAAGCACCCTGAGTGTCTTATGCAAGAGTACCTAGAACTGAGGATAAGTATCATATCAAGTAAATTGTTGCTTTTATAAATTCAGAAATGTATTGCATTCAGTGTAATTCATGCAATACATCTCAATTAACCCATATTTTAAGGCAAAATTATTACAAGTCCAATTACAAAAATGTAAGCTTCAATTATTCTTAATATCTTGCCAGACACTGACTTTTTTTAAACTAAGGGACGAGTAAAATGATGTGTGAGGTAATAGACGTAAAAATGCTGTTGACTGAGCCTTAACCGTTGTTAAGCCCAGAACATTCTTTTAAGTCCAGCTGGAATTGCAGTGTTGTACAATTGAGGACTTTGAAATTGAAGCAGGGAGGGTTTAAGCTGATGTCCCGTCAGGCTGCATAACCCTTCCTTTAGAGTCTGCAGGGAGGCAAATGCATTGTATATATGCACTCCTTTGATATACAGGATTTATTTTATTCTTACTCACCAAAGCTAGCTTCCCCGACAGCTCAAAGAAAAGAGAGTCTTGAACTGTCTACCACTCTCGCTTTTCTATTTCCTCTTCTTTTTTTTCTGTTGGGCATTTGTTCCTCAGCCTTTTTTCCTTATTTCTCAAGTATAGCAGACGCTTTCTTTCTTTATACTGTACAAATATGTAATGTTAATAGAAATCAATTATCTTTGCCATTGGCTGGATTTATTTATTTATTTATTTATTTATTTATTTATTTATTTATTTATTTATTATTTATTTATGTGTTTGTTTTCTTATTGAATTTAGTTGCAAATTGTATTTATTCATGTGATTTAAAGCTGAATTATTAGTCTTATTACTCCAGACTTCAGTGTTACATTATCCTTTATACATCATATTCTAATATGATGATCTGCTGCTTAAGAAACATGTACTATTTTTATTATTATGATTATTATGATTATTATTATTATTATTATTATTATTCATTCATTCATTTTCTTTTCGCTTAGTCCCTTTATTAATCTGGGGTCGCCACAGCGGAATGAACCGCCAACTTATCCAGCACGATTTTACGCAGCGGATGCCCTTCCAGCCGCAACCCATCTCTGGGAAACGTCCACACACTCATTTACATACACTACGGACAATATAGCCTACCCAATTCACCTGTACCGCATGTCTGTGGACTGTGGGGGAAACCGGAGCACCCGGAGGAAACCCACACGAACGCAGGGAGAACATGCAAACCACACAGAAACACCAACTGACCCAGCTGAGGCTCGAATCAGCGGCCTTCTTGCTGTGAGGCGACAGCCTACCTACTGCGCCACTGCGTCATCCTTATTATTATTATTATTATTATTATTATTATTATTATTAGTAGTAGTATTATTATTATTATTAGTAATATTATTATTATTATTATTATTATTATTATTATTATTATTATTATTGAAAACTGTTAAGAGTGCTTCATATTTTTGTGGAAACTGTGATACTGTACCATTCATAAGAACCATTCACAACTGTTGTCCCAGGTTGTTTGTACACTACCTGACAAAAGTCTTGTCGTTGATCCCAATTGGAGCAATAAATAATAACTTGATTTCTAGTTGATCATTTGGAAAAGTGGCAGAAGGTAGATTTTTCAGATGAATCATCTGTTATACTGCATTCCAATCATCACAAATACTTCAGAAGACCTATTGGAACCCACATAGACCCAATATTCTCACAGATATCTGTCAAGTTTGGTGAAGGAAAAATCATGGTTTGGGATTACATTCAGTATGGGGGCGTGTGAGAGATCTACAGAGTGGATGGCAACATCAATAGCCAGAGGTATCAAAACATTTGTGCTGCCCATTACATTAGAAACCACAGGAGAGGGCAAATTCTTCAGCAGGATAGTGCTCCTTTTCATTTTTCAGCCTCCACATCAAAGTTCCTGAAAGCAAAGAAGGTCAAGGTGCTCCAGGATTGGCCAGCCCAGTCACTAAACATGAACATTATTGAGTATGTCTGGGGTAAGATGGAGGTGGAGGCATTAAAGATTAATCCAAAGGATCCTAATGAACTCTGGGAGTCCTACAAGAAAGCTTTCTTTGCCAATCCACATGACTTTATTAATAAGTTACTTGAGTCATTGCGGAGATGTATGGATGCAGACGTAGAAGCTCATGGGAGTCATAGACAATATTAATTCATTTTCCACTGCACCATGACTTTATATTCTATACTGTACATTATTTCTGTTAAGCGACAAGACTATTGTCTCAGCAAAGTTAGACCTATATGTCCTAATTAAATAATTAAAAATCAAGGCATGAGCATATTTTATTTTGGTAAAACAAGTGTAATCTAGAGGCCTTTGCCTTTCATATAAGCCGCTTCTTATACCAAATGATCAATTGGAAGTCAAGTTATTATTTGTTGTTTCTAAAACTTGGATAGGTGACAAGACTTTTGTCAGGTTGTGTGTATAAAATTCAGAGTAGTTGTTTTGCTACTAATAATTAGACTCCAAAAAATATTGTGGGAGTTCACCATCAAGTGATATATTGTGAATCGTGACTTTAGTGTATCATTACAGCCCTAGTACACACACAAGCAGTTTCAGCCCATTTCTACATACTGTCTGTCTCTAGTGGTCACTGTTGTGGCTTGCTTTTATTGTGTTGTGAACTTCTATTTGTTTTTAAATTACTTTTTTTTAATATATATACATGGTTCCATTTGGTTTTGGCTTGTTTCCGTTGTCGTGTTGACTAATGTTTGTTTGGTTTTTATTTTGTTTTGCTGTGTTGGGCCAATGTGCTTAAGTCCATCTCTTTCAGTATCCATTGTCCAGGCTCTTATGCCACTAAAACATGAAAAAACTGAGACCTTTTTACTTTTGAACTTTATCAACGTACATCACACACACTGCACCGCATTGGAAGTTTTATCACGGACTATGAATAAAACATTTCCCATTTGCCACGGTTTTAGAAAAAGCCGGAAGCACCTGCTAGTTGAATCCAAAAGGCAATGGCTAAACAACACCATTATCCCACCGCCTTCCTTCCTCCAGAGTTTGAGACATGGATGGATAGATGTTTTTGCTTTTGGCTATTTGGTCCCTATGCAGTGTAGTTTGGAGTGGGAGTGAATTAGGGCCGGGGTGCGTCAGACGTGCTCCCAGGCACCGGGTGTTTGATGAAGGTGCTTGGCTGGGTAATTGTGACCGGTGGGGATTTCACCTGCCCTGGGTAGAGAAGACTGCAGCATCGGGCTTGTGTGATGTGTATTTGAGGTTAACTAGAGCCAGCGCTGGAGCTTGATACTATTTGCTGGCCGCTGCAAGGTATATCTGAAACAAATGTTGTTGTGTGTCAGTTTGTGTTGGTGGAACCGCTGTGTACATGAATGCGAGGGGTCCCGTCCAGCACATTAATGTGTTATCTTTGAGATACAGCTCACTCATTCTGTCCTGGAGCACGACATGTGTTTTGCTTAGAGCGTCCTGGGATTGAATATGCCTCTCTTTTACAATGAAATGCTGCTGGTGCTTGAGATTGAGGGGAATCTGCCAGGTTCTTTTACAGTTGGCTTTTGCTGAAGGACACAAAATGATAGAACTAATTACTGCTTGTAGTGAAAAATTAATCCACTAAGGATGCACTTTTTTTTTTACAGTGAAAACTGTAATTATGTGATTATATACACTGCAAAAAATGTTTTTCTTGCTTAGATTTTTTTTGTCTTGTTTATTGTTCAAATATCTAAAATTTCTCAAAGGGTTATGAATCTCACAGCCATACAGTAACACCATTTTAAAATACATCACATAACAACATTTCATCAGTCCTCTGAACAAAAACAATCACATGCTTCCAATACCACTCTCTTTATAATGCCTTTAAATTCACAGAAAGACACAATTTTATTTAGTTTTAAATCTTTTTGAAAATTATTTTCTAACTCTATTTATTTAACTTAAGGTATATCAAAAAGCAAACACTTGGAAAAGCGTAGCTAGCAATTCCCAGAGTTAAGACAAAGAAGAGTACAAAGATAAGCGGGAAGTTTACCTAAAATAGCTTTATACATAATAATATTCCATCATTTACTGTATATATATATTTCAACATGTTTTGAGCAGGTACTATTTTTGCTGTCATTTTTTTTTGTTGTTTTTTTTTTGTCATTTATGCATTCATTCATTTTTTTTTCGGCTTACTCCCTTTATTATTCTGGGGTTGCCACAGCGGAATGAACCGCCAACTTATCCAGCATAGGTTTTATGCAGCGGATGCTCTTCCAGCTGCAACCCATCACTGGAAAACATCCATACACACCCATCCACACACATACACTACGGACAATTTAGCTTACCCAATTCACCTATACTTCATGTTTTTGGACTTGTGGGGGAAACCAGAGCACCCGGAGGAAACCCACGCGAACACGTGGAGAACATGCAAACTCCCCACAGAAATGCCGACTGACCCAGCCAGGGCTTGAACCAGCGACCTTCTTGCTGTCGATCGTGCTACCCACTGCGCCACCATGCTGCCAATATTGGTCATATTACATATTTATATTTTATTCTTTAAGAATACAAACTTATTTTCAATGAAAATCTGTCACTGCAATGCATCTTCATATTTCCGCAGCTCTTTGATTCTGAATTTGCTTCGTTGTGATTGTTGTGAACAGCAAGTACTGTACCTGCTCTGTTTCCTAAATCACACATATCTTATCCAGCCTCCTCAGTGGATAAACGGAGAAACCCGATTGACTGTTTCTGTTCCTTTTCACGCTCAGACACTCTCACCGGAGCAGAGAGAAAGCAAGCACGCTAGTATAGGAATAAAAGAAGATGGAAAGAAGCAGTGTCGTAATGAAAAAGTGCGAGAAAGGTTAACATTGGGGGATGAGAAGCCCCTCTCTCTGCTCTCCTCATTACTGTCTGTTCAACATTAAGCACGACTCTGGCCTTTATACAGCAGTACAAACACACAAATATACTCCGGCTCCCACCTTGCACATACTCCATCATTTGTTTCCTTTGGGGGCCCCTTCCGTGCCCTTGTCATCTCCATTGTGCTGGTGATGTTAGTGTATAATGATCAGTCGTCCCTTCTCGGCTGTCTTGGGCCTGAGGGAATCGCATTTCCCATTTGTTCCAAACACGGGCAATAAGAGGCAGCCCAATCTCCCAGCCCCAACATGGCCACCTCAGTAATGGAGCTCATTTCCCCTGCGTCTGGCTGTCTGGCCTAGGACCGCGCTCCACAGAGCCCCGCTCCACCAGATCCTCGCTCCACCAGATCCTCAGTCCCTTGCACTCAGACCATTAATGCTGACTGATAGAACAATGTCTTGCTGGCAGGAGACACATTTATTTTGTGGACGGGGCCCGATGATGCTTGAGGAACAGTGGAGAATGTATAAGATGTGTGAATAGGGTGAAAATATATATATTTTATTTTAAAATATATATATATATATATATATATATATATATATATATATATATATTTATTTTTATTTTTTTCTATTAATAGTAAATATTAAAAAAAGTAATAGATAGCGGTCAGTTAACTGGTAACATCAAGAACTAAAAAAAAAAGTATTACACATTTTCTGAAAAGTTATCGTTAAATATGGTAATGAGTTAATTAATTAACTGAATATATGCTAATTTGTTTACATTTCTAGCACATAAATCTGAACATTGGATGAAATCAGGTTTAAAAATCATGTTTATTCTTCTTTTTTGACATTAGAGTTTAATTTAAATAGAGCACAATTTGAAAATCTCTTTATCACTTCATTATTCAAGAAAAGACTACAAACAGTATATAATAAATAAATAAATAAATAAATAAATAAATAAATAAATAAATAAATAAATATATCGGAGCAATTTTACACAGGTAGCAGTGCGATGTGGCTGTATATCGGCACTGGTCGGAGGCATGCGTTACGCCTTAGTTTCCCATCAGTGACAATATACAGCCACATCGCTTTGCTATAAGTGTGATATTGCGTTTATACAGCAGTTCGATGATCGTGTATATAAAAAAAGAATAATTTTGAAAATCAATTTGTATGAGGAACTACTTCCACCATTCATTCACATCTGCAGCTGACGTCAGAACAGCAGAAACGGTTACTACTTCACAAACGTCACTTTAGAGCTAGTGTTTGAATGATTCTCTAGCGTAATGTTTAAAGTGATGACAAAAGAGGTGATTTTGCTCACATTTTAAGATTATAAAGCTAAAGGCATGCCATGTCATCATTCTACAGAGATTTCCCAGTATTTCTCTGTTGCAATCAGGAGATCACAATAATCATCCCCGAAAAAGCCAAAGCAAAGCAAACACTACCAGATTACTATTGTGTTTGCGATAAGGAAAAACACATGGGGGCAATTTTTCTTTCTTTCTATTTACTGAACTAGTATGCAGTAACGAAAACAGGAGACTCATTAAAAACAAACAGATGGTCAACCAAAAAGTAACCCAGGGTTATACAAAGAGTGGCCAACACAAAATACATACATTCCTGATATGACTACCATCTCACTCTCAATACACTACAATTACTATGGTATAAATATAGCACTACAACATACAAAAGAGAGAGATCGACTTAGAAAGTCGCTTACCAGTTTAATAATAATTAAATCAGCTGTAGTTAGAAATTACACTGTTTGTCTCTTCTAAGGACTTGTTATGCGGTCTCTGTCACCATCTTGTGGATAGACAATGTCAACCGTCTTTGCTCTGCTCAATGACAGGCCAATGGACGTGCTGAATCTCTGAAATTATACATTTAAAATAGGCACTATCCTTATAAATAAACTGCATAATTGCAGTCTAAACAACTACAATCTTCACTATAAAAAGCCTTAAAAGTACTTTATGTTGTCTGTAGAGTGTCCTCTACTTGTTGCTGTATATGGGTGGAGTAATACACAAGGGTGAAGGGTTATTCAATCACAGTTGCCGGAGCCTTCATTTTTTCACAAATGTGTACTTCACCAGGGAGCTCTATTTGTGTGAAATAACAAACTTGAGCTCAAGATAATAACTTGCGCATGAATATTGAAGTGTGGCTTCTAACATTCTTTCAGAAATGGACGAACATTAGAGTGAAGCATGAAAAAACAATCAAGCAAATGATTGTGGAGTCTGATAAAACATGACTTGCACTGTACAGAACTGAACCGTACCACTCAGTAAGGCAAGGCAAGACAAGTTTATTTATATAGCACATTTCATACACAGTGGCAATTCAAAGTGCTTTACATAAATAAGAATAAAAAGACAAGTATAAGAAAATAAAAAAGCAAATAATAAGAATGATTAAAAACAGATAAAAGTGTGTTAAAATGGGTTATAAAAGAATAAAAAGAAAAGAACAATAGTGCGATCTGTCAGACGTAGCACAGTGCTAATTCAGTAAAGGCACAGCTAAACAGATGTGTTTTCAGTCTGGATTTGAATGTTCCTAATGTTGGAGCACATCTGATCATTTCTGGAAGCTGATTCCAGCAGCGAGGGGCGTAGTAGCTGAAAGCCGATTCACCCTGCTTTGACTGAACTCTTGGAATTTCTAGTTTATATGTTTCTAAAGATCTGAGTGATCTGTTAGGTTTGTATTCAGTTAGCATATCTGTAATGTATTGAGGTCCTAGGCCATTTAGTGATTTATAGACAAGTAATAATACCTTAAAATCTATTCTGAATGTAACTGGGAGCCAGTGTAGAGACCTGAGGACAGGTTTGATGTGCTCTGATTTCCTACTTCTGGTCAGAATCCTGGCCGCAGCGTTCTGGATGAGCTGCAACTGTCTGACTGTCTTTTTGGGAAGGCTGTTGAGGAGGCCGTTACAGTAATCCACTCTGCTGCTGATAAAAGCATGAACAAGTTTCTCTAAGTCTTCACTGGAAACAAAGCATCTGATTCTTGCAATGTTTTTGAGATGATAGTATGCTGATTTACTAACTGCTTTGACATGACTATTGAAACTCAGATCTGACTCCAGAGTCACACCAAGATTCTTGACCTTTTTTTTTGTTGTTTGACCCCTAGAGCCACGGTACGCATTCACCTTGAGAACCTCATCTCTGTTCCCAAACACAATGACTTCAGTTTTCTCTTTGTTTAACTGAAAAAAGTTTTGGCACATCCAATTGTTCATTTCATCAATGCATTGGCAGAGGGTGTCAACAGGGCTGTAGTCATTAGGCAGTAAGGCTAAGTAGATTTGAGTGTCATCAGCATAGCTGTGGTAGGAGATTTGTTTCTTTCTCATTAATAATAATCAAATTTTAATCAGTTGTGACATGTTAGAATCAATCAGTTCTTTCAGTAGAAACAAGGCATGAGATATGCTCATGTCCATAAGCAAATCAAGAACTCATCACACCCCATTGTAACAAGTTCCCAAGTGCCCTCATGTATTTTTTTTATTAGCTAAATGTACTTTTAATTTTAGTTTATCACTCCCACATAGACTTTTGCTAGACTTTCTAGCTAGGACTTTTATGTGGTGCTTTTCTGCTTAACAATCACGTTAGACCTATAATAATGGAAAGCTTTCACCTTGTAAAAGCATCACATCCACTCTGCACATATGCATTATTAAATTCTTACATTGGTTGCCATGTAAATTTATAGGATTCCATTGATTTATTTATATATATATATATATATTTTTTGTATTTGGTTATTTTGGTGCCTCTGGGCACTTGTCCATTTGCATTTACATGCACACACACACAATCCCTCTCTCTTTTGCGTGTGCTCTCTCTATCTCATAGTCACTTTCAGACTATGACTGATTCTAACATGTCACAACTGATTAAAATTTGATTATTATTAAATTATTTAATTGTGCTGTAAAGAGCAAATACAAGTTTTCTATAGTATTTCTAGTGTCTATAACTTGGCAAATTATCACAGATTAAGTTGAACAAACAATGGCTTGTCTTATAGTAAAGTATTTTATATGCATGTCACGGAGGGTCAAAAAATCTGCCAACATGAAGCGTGAATCCGTGAAACATCTGTTGAACTGCATTTCAATCATCACAAATACTGCAGAAGACCTATTGAAACCTGCATGGACCCAAGATTCTTACAGAAATCTGTCAAGTTTGGTAAAGGAAAAATCATGGTTTGGGATTACATTCAGTATGGGGGCATGCAAGAGACCTGCAGAATGGATGGCAACATCAACAGCCTGAGGGATCAGGACATTTGTGCTGCCCATTACATTACAAACCACAGGAGAGGGAAAATTCTTCAGCAGGATAGCTCTCCTTCTCATACTTCAGCCTCCACATCAAAGATCCTGAAAGCGAAGAAGGTCAAGTTGCTTCAGGATTGGCCAGCCCAGTCACTAAACATGAATATTATTGAGCGTATCTGGGGTAAGATGAATGAGGAGGCATTGAAGATGAATCCAAATAATCTTGATGAACTCTGGGAGTCCTGCAAGAACACTTTTTTTCTCTATTCCAGGTGACTTTATTAATAAGTTATAAGAGTCATTGCAGAGATGTATGGATGAGGTCCTCCAAGCTCATGGGAGTCATACACAATATTAATTATTTTTCCACTGCACCATGATTTTATATTCTATACTGCACATTATGTCTGTTAAGTGACAAAATGAGACTTTTGTCTAAGCAAACTCAGACCTTACTGTCCTAATTAAATAATAAAAAAAATCAAGGCATGAGCATATTTTATTTTGGTAAACTAAGCTTAATCTAGAGGCCTTTGCCTTTCATATAAGCCACTTCTCATACCAAATGATCAACTAGAAGTCAAGTGTTCCTTGCATAGGTGACAATACTTTTGTCAGGTATAGTTTATATATAAAGTGACCTTAAAAATGTTTATTTTAACAGTAATTCTGCAAACAAAAATTGACAAAATACATTCTTTAGTTTTGTGTAAAGCTCAAAAGTCCAAAATCTCTGAAAAATCTATGTTTTTGCCCTCAGTGTCTTTCCTTAAGCAAATGATAACTTTTTTACGCACAAGCTAAATTCATGTGACATCTGCGGTTAGGCATCACTTTGATCCAGATGGACCATTCTGATTATATTAACAATTAGTCTACCTGCTTAGGTAGTCTCTCTAAACTAGTTAGTGGTTGGGAGTTTAGAGGGGCTCTGTGCATCTTCAATATTGTCAACACTTGTTTCAAAACTTCCTTTCCCACCCATGAGCATGATGGATGATGCTTTACAAAAACCAATAAAATGCAGCCGCTGTTCTTTCTGATGTGCTAGCAAGCAAGCAGCAAAGACGCCGCTTTCTGTATTACCTTGTGCACATGAGGTCTCTGGAGGAAGCTTGTTTTGTTTTCAAAATGTTCTTCTCGTAAGGCGTTTCTCAAAAAATGGGGGTTTGAGAGCTTGTTATGCAAATTCAGGGCTGAAAAAAATGTGCTCAGAAATGCTAATTCTGCATATTTTTTTCTGTTTTTCGAATGAGGCAATATATGTTAAATTTTCAGTAAGATCTCTTGGATGAAAAAAAAGAGTTTTCTTTTTTTAAGTCCAGGTAATTATTTAATCTCCACAAGCAGAAGTTTTGCAGATTTAGAGGCGATAAAACTGTAAAAGCACTCATGAGTTAATTAGTCATTTTTGCTCCGGGGTCTGATGAATTATTATTATTATTTTTTTTTTGTACTGCAGTGATCTGAGTCTTATAAAAATGATTTCAGACAAGGAGTTACTATTTCATGATGGGGGTTTGAGGTATTAAATGGAATTTGAGAACTTTTTTTTATTATACAGTGCAACAAATAAATTAAATAACTATTAATTAAATGACATATTTGTTAATCATTTTATTTTAGATAGAAATATACCTTTCAGGAGTTTTTTCATATTGTAAAATAACAGTAATCAAACAACAATCATATTCCCATTAAACACTTTTGTTTAATAGGCGTCTAATAGACATCTAAACATAGACAGCTTGGCTAAAACAAAGCTAAACTCGGGCTATCAGTAAAAATCTAAAAGACATCTAAGAATAGGCCAAAACTAGACTAGTTGTCAAATAGACAGATTAGACAGACTTTATATGTGTAGTCATTCATTTCTGTTTATTTGATGACTAGTCTAGTTTTGGCTTATTATGTCTTTTCACTGAGAGCCTAAATTTAGCCATGTTTTAGCCAAGCGTCTATTAGACATATATTAGACATCTTTTCAAATCAAAATGCTTGCTGTTGTTACAATTGTTAAACTTTACAAGCAGTAAACTATTCTCTAATAAGTTTTAAACTTTGACATCTGCTGTGAGTTTTCAGCATCATTACTACAATCATTCTGATGTCTTATTATTATTTTGACTGCCTTTGACTGTCATTGGCATGACATAAACATTAGCAGTAAAAATATCATGTTTTTCAGCCGTTACTGTACATACAGTTAACTTTGAGTTATTTATGCTCTTAATTTTTTTCATTGTTTGAAATTTAAACTACATAATTATGTTTTTGGATGAATGGATGGATACAGGGTGTTAGTGTGGTCTTAAAAAGTAGTAAAAGTTGATTTAAACAATTATGAAAAAAATAAGGCTCTTAAAAGTTATCAACAGTCTTAATTGTGTTTTTACGAGGTCTTAATTTTTGTTCAAGCATTGTGCAAAGTGTTTGACTCCAAAAAAGCATAAATATATTTATTTTCCTCCTAATATTAACAACGGCGTGCTCGATCCACGCGATTGGTTCGGGCCGGGGCCCGATTAGTTCCTCCGTCCGGGTGATGTCACGTAATTTGCGGAAAACCCGGGGAACGTGATGTGATGCTCTCCACATGTAGCAAAACAGATGGCAAAATGGGAAAATGTAAGTTTGCACACTCCTGGTTAGAGAGTTTAAACAGTAGCTGAAGCTTGTCGCTGAAAACAACCACGTAATTTATTCTTTCAAGCTTTGTTTCTTCCAAGCTTTGTGAGTTCTGTTGCATGGTTGATTTATTTAACTACAACTGTTTATTAACAATTTTTTATTAACAACTGTTTATTAGGTCAAAGGTTTGATACTGATTAGAACTCGATGAGGTCTAAAAATATGCCATGAAGTTCTTTAAAAAGTCTTAAAAAGGTATTGAAATTATTTTCAGGATTCATGCATATACCCTGGGATAGAAAGATGGATAGATGTCTTGACTGTCATTTTAAATTAATTCATTACATCCTTGCTGAAAACGAGTACACAGTCATTTGGTACAATATGTACTACCCCAGTTTGTGGGTTACATTTTGAAATCACACTTTTAATAGTTTGCTATTATTTTACCTTAATTTGTTTTGAAACAATCCAGCATTTTTAGTGTACTAAATTCATTTTCCTTTTTAAGAAAAAAAAGGTTTTAAAGGTATTTATTTATTTAATCCTGGTAATTATTTAATCTCCCTATCTGAACATTTTGCATGTTTGGAGGTGATGCAAACTATAAAATAATGCATAACTTGTTTTTTTTTTCCTCTGAGGAAACTTCACTGCAGTCTTCAGTGATGTAGATTAAAGTGATTTATTGTGAAGAACTGTGCTAAGATCACAACTGACATTGTGTCCACTTTCTGCTATAATAAACCGAGCATTAGATGAAATGAACTAAAGCATGTGGTCTATTTTCTAGTTACTGTACATCCAGAAACCTGAGTCAAAATGTGAATGGGACTTTGCTGACACATTAAATAACAGTTTACAATGTTCAAAAATAAAGCTGAGCTCTATAATTTTAGTGCCACAAACAGAACTATAAAATTGATGACCGGTAAAAAAAAAACATCCTCCTCCGTTTGTCTCACTCCAAACTCAAGTCATAGTTTGAGCCAAATCAGGTCACTTAAAGACACTGCTCTTCCATTTAGTGCTGGTAGTGGCTCAAAACTTACACGGTTCACTTTAAAGTTTGCTGGAGCACATTTCAGAAGACTATTACTCTGCAGATGGTTTTTTAATGGGATCTATAAATGTTCAGATTGCCCAGTAGTGCCCTTTGAAGTGGACATCACCGGGTATTTGACCATATTAAGACTATAAGATCCGTCTGAAGGCCACTGAAAACAGCAGAAAGTGCAAGGGTATATCACGATATCACTTTATAGATTGTAGAGAAAGCAGGCATTTACTCACTAGCCATTGCTTGTGTGTGTGGTCATGCTTGAAAAAAAATGAGCATATAGTTAAAGGGAGGTTTCTGGCACTTTTATTCTGTACTGTTTTATATACAGTATAGTATTGCTGCATCCCAATTCGCATATTATCCATCCTAAATAGCATTTGAAAATAGAATTAATATGTCCCAAATCATAGCATGTGAAAACAGTATGACAAAGGTTCCTGGATGGTTTACTATTTCCGGTAAATATTCAAAGTGCAGAACCGTCCATACTGTAACCCAGGGATGTCCAAACTTGGTCCTGGAGGGCCGGTATCTTGCATAGTTTAGCTCTAACTTGCTTCAACACACCTGCCTGGAAGTGTATGGTATACCTAGAAAGAGCTTGATTAGCTGGTTCAGGTGTGTTTAATTGTGGTTGGAACTAAAGATGTAGGACACCGGCCCTTCAGGACCAAGTTTGGACACCCCTGCTCTAACTGCTGATATTGCCCACAGTACATTGCACGTTGGATGTAAACTTGATTAGAACTACAAACGCTGGGGAAAAGTGTAAATAAACTACAAGCATGGTGGACACGCAAGACCAATCTCAAGTAGAGAGGCTTTGGTAAAGATGTTTGTATGACTGTTAATTAATATCTAGCCAACTGGAAAATATTAAAATTGCGTTTTCCGTGTTATATTTCATCTGCAACATCAATGTGAACTTGAATCAAGACATGTTTGGACATTAACGTACAAATGGATACTTATCTAAAGACCTGAGGAAATGCCTTTGCATGAAAGACTTGTGAATAGGAGATTATCCTGCTGCTGCTTCTCCAATAAGGTAGGAAATTAAATATGACAGAAATGTGGATGATGTGATTGACAGGGCTCGTAACTAAACAACATAACAATCTGTTAACGAGGAAGTAGTATGTCCCAAAGCTTGCATACTCATCTGTTACACACTCAAAAGTATATACTTTTCCTTTACAAAAAAAGTACATACTTTTAGGGTGTAGTTTAAGTATGCGAATTGGGATGCAGCATATGACTAACTATAAATAAGGACTTTTATGTTATTTATGTTATATTTATATTTATAATATATTATATATCTTACAAATTTGTTTTTGTACAGTTTTGTTTGTGTGTGTATTACACACATATTGTTGTGATCACCAGCTGTGTTGTCTCCACTGAAGATTACTTCCTGTAGTCTGTTGTAATTGCCAGCTGTGTTTTCTCTGTTGGAGATTACTTCCTCCCGAACTACAACTCCCAGAGCGCTTTGCGCCCTTCAACTCCTGCAACAGCTGACAACAATCCGGAGATTCACATACAGCTGTAGCTTGTTCTCACCGATTACATAAACTGATCAGATAGATTATATGTACACGTCACTTTCTCATTCACATGGCCAAGTCTTGTTTCTGTACAGAGCGTTACAGAGGGTTTTCCTGGTTTGTTTTCCTGTGTTTTTGATTCTTGCCTTGTTCCTCGTTATGATTTGTTGCCACCTAATCTGACCTCTTACCTGTATTTTGACCCCGTCTATTGGAATACCGTTTTGCTCCTGTTTATGAACTCTGCCTGTTCGACCTCGCCTTTAATAAACTGCATTTGGATCCGCAAGTCTTTTGTCTGCATCCTCGTAACACATATATAATCAATAAATATATAATACACACACATATAGTATGTTAAAACAAACTTTTATTTAGCATGGAATCAATTGTGATTAATCTTTGCCCAGCACTGTTGTTGTGTTGTGTTGTGTTGTGTTATGTTATATTATGCTATGCTATGCTATGCTATGCTATGCTATGCTATGTTATGTT
>CAIGQZ010032461.1:607962-618486 GCA_903798205.1 Danio tinwini | reverse complement strand
ATATATATATATATATATATATATTCCCCCTTTCTTCAAATTTTGACATGCATTCTTAAATATCCAAATTCTCAAATATATGTGGTAACGTATCTTATTTAAACAGCTTAATAATGATCATATTATTTGATCTACAATGAATGAGAGGAGAGAAGAGATAAGAGCTGCTGGATTTACAACATGTCAATTCCTCAATGTCTCCTCAATGTTTGAATGTAAGAGGACGTTTAACTGGGAGAAGAATAGATTAAGCATAAACATTGTGTATTTGATGTGAATTTCTAAATTATTATTATTGCCATCTCCATCAGCGTTTTTTTTCCTCCATACCATAAGTATTATGTTTTGCTAGTACTTGGATGTATTTGATTGTCTGAAACCTAAAATAAATATTATTTGCGAGTGATTGTGAGTGAATAGAAGGACAGAAATCTCGCTGATATTACTGAAATTATTCTTACATCTTACACAGGTGAATAAATGATGAGAATTTGGGGTTAAGCTAACACGTTTAAGCATTTAAAAAAAACGTTCCCATTGGGGGTGTTGAGCTGACATAGCCAGCTTTTTCCTTCTTATCTTGAAGGTTAATTTTGAAAGGGATTGAATTGTCCTGGGTGCCCGCTGCCTCTGAGTTGTCCGATTGATCTGTCCACGGGGACGCTCTCCGTTCATGTCCGACCCAGCCCGACAATTGTATTCGACACAATCATGAAAGAACTGGCATTTCAACAGCATCAAATCGGGTCAGACGAACCTACACACCCAGCCTACCAATCACTGGCCTATACGCTTTGCATATTTATTTATATTTCCAGGCATGGATTTTCACCCGACGTGAACCTCGCCGTTGTCCTTCTTCAGAAACTAGCGCTTGATTGAAAACTCTCTCGTCTGCTGTTCTTCATCTGGAGAAGATCGATAAAGGAGCCGAGATAGGAGCCACACTAATTGAGTCGTTCTTTTACTGTTATTGCGTAGAGAACCGTTTTGTCATGTCAACGGTTGTCCCAGATACAGCCGTACTCTCTCTCTCTCTCTCTCTCTCTCTCTCTCTCTCTCCCCCCCTGTCTTTTTCATCCTCTCTCCCTTTCTACCCTCTCATCTCTCACCGAGTCTTTCTCATCTTCCGCTCTCCCTCACAGGGACCAAGGGGAGTTAAGTCCATAATGAAGTGAGTCTGTCGAGGCCCGGCACTTCTCGCTCCCACTAGCAAAACTGCAGACCATTTCTTCTCAGTAGGCCTGAGATTTCTTTCTTTTTTTTTTTTCATAGCGCTCAGAAACACAATACCATTAAAAATTGAAAAGCACGCATGTGTGGTGAGCTAAAAAGTTTTCATATTTTCTGGAGAAAGTTTTTCGGTTCCTCTCCAGATGTTTCTTAGTGAATGATATTTTGACTCCCCAAAAACTTAAAAAAAAAAAATCTTTATTCTACAACTTTCCTATTTTGTTCAGCTTGACTGTGTCTTTTCCATTTTTTTCTCATCCAACTATATTCAATTGTATACTGTAATCTAGGGCTGGGAAATAAAATTGATATTGATCGTATTTATTGACTGAACACCATTGTCAATATTGATAAAACATTCAGTATGTAGTTTCGGTATGAAGTGCTATAGTTTCATTAAAATGTGGCTTCTGAGCGCGTGCCTTGGAAGCAATGCCAATAAGCTTAGGGTGTAAGTTTGTCATTTACAGTGGAGGCACACGACTTGCACAACGCACTCTTGTCACTTCAGGTCAGAATAACAACATGTGCGAAAAAGAGTGCAGTATAGCAGCAGTGGGGAGATTGTAAATAAAGAATGTGAGGATGTCACCAGAGTGGCTTTTTGGTTCCTTTTCTTGTGCATCCCAGCCACTTGCACCCCATCTGAAAGATTTTTTTTTAGCATAGGGGTAATGTAGTCATTCAACCTCACAATTTGTAATGTTGCAGTTGTATTTGAACAATGATGTTTAGTTCCTTTACTTGCAAGCTCAGATTTGATTAACATAATTTGTGTTGTTGACAGAGTTTGAGGTTTACTGTATCATTATTGTTCACACTTTAAAGTTTGCTTTAATTGTTCAGTGTTCACACATTACCATTGCACACACTTTGTAACATTTTATTTATCAAGCTTAAGAGTCTCTTTAGCACTTGTGTTTATTTTATTATGAAGAAATGATTATTGATGATTATTATGAAGATTTTTTATATGTTTGTTTTTGACTATTAAAACTATTTGCCTTTGTAATGTTGGTAAATTAAAATAAAGTGGTTAAATAATGGTTAAAAAAATCCTAATATTCCTAAATGTGTTGTTAAAAAATATTCAATAGTTATCAATATCGAATGATTTGAAACATGATACGGTGATAATTTCATTTGCAATATTGCTCTGTAACCACAACATGAAATTTGTTTTGGCAATTTAAGTGTGCGTACTGCATATATTAATTTTGTATATATAATACTATGGGTGTGAAGAGATCTTGGGCTATGAGGTCTCGTGAGGTGAAAAGTTGTCTTGTGATGTTATGATGGGTAAATTGAGGGTAAATTTAGCATTGAAAAATCTAGTGTTTTGCACAATCCTGGCAGGTCGGGCTGCCTTGGTGTTACGCGTCACTCGTTTACTTGGGCAGGTGTGACGTAATCACTCTTTTTACTGGAGTTTTAAGGTTGTCATGTACTAAAGGCTTCTACAACTGCAGCACACAAATTAACCATTCGATGGAATAGCACTTTGTGAAGTTTATTTATAAACTAATTTCGAGAGGATCACGTGCTTATGATTGCTTGCAGCCGGCCCCGCATTATTCAATTCGTGATTCACCAATCAGACGATTCCTAAGCCACTATAAATAGCCTAGGTTCCAAATCACAGCTATCTTCATTTTGAAGAATACCCCTGCCTCGCACCAGCTGCTACTGCTACTGCTACTATAACTCCAACAACAATTTCATCAACAACATCAAAGCCTCAACTCTCAAGACGTCGGCGGTCCAAGCCATTGCAATGAAACCGAACACTCACCACTCTCCTAGCGGTGCACCAGTGGTAACGTACATAGCACGCACCAAAAGGAAAAACACACTCCAACAAAGACTAAGCATTTTATAAATCTTTGAAAGACGAGACGAGCGCAAATAGAATAAGTTATACAAAAGAACTCACCTCTTAAACATCCCGCCGGTTTACAGATCCATATCATTCTTAGTTTCGACTGCAAGGCAATCTAGTCCCCAAAACATTAGTCCACAGCATAGTCATACGTCGATAAACATGCGTTAAATGCCTGTTATCATCTAAACCACTCGCTGGATTGCATTCAGTAGCACCTCCAGCATTAACAACAGTGATTTAGTCAAAATGGCCGCCGGCCTTTTGATTGACACTTCTTTGAGTCGGTTATGGGTTGATCCATATTGCCTTTTGGGGGGTTCCTCAATACGCGGCTGCTGTCCCGAGCTTATTAAGGCATCTTGGGGAGTTCTCGAGATCTACCTGAGCTCAAACTCCCCTCTCGCCTTGCAAACGGGAGGGAGCCCCAGGCTCGAGGATCTTATGAGCTCAGGGCTCTCTTCCGGGACAGCATGCCAAACAAGCTTTATAATCAATCATCAGCTAAGTGTGAACTCTTGAAGTGAAGTTTATTTATAAACTAATTTCGAGAGGTTCACGTGCTTATGATTGCTTGCAGCCGGCCCCGCATTATTCAATTCGTGATTCACCAATCAGACGATTCCTAAGCCACTATAAATACCCTAGGTTCCAAATCACAGCTATCTTCATTTTGAAGAATCCCCCCTTCCACCCCTACTTTTCCTCCTTTCCTAGATGGGTGGCACGGTGGCCCAGTGGTTAGCACTGTTGCCTCACAGCAAGAACGCCACTGGTTCTAGTCCTTACCAAGCCAGCCAACGTTTCTGTGTGGAGTTTACATGTTCTCCCCGTGTTCACGTGGGTTTCCTCCGGGTTCCCCGGTTTCCTCCCACCGGCCAAAAACATGCAACTTAAGTTAATTGACTAATCTAAATTGGCAGCACAGACACGCTCCTAATAAGAAGTTATATCTTATAAGCAATCACTATCTGTTCATTAGCTACTACAGCAGGGGAGTTCTCGAGATCTACCTGAGCTCAAACTCCCCTCTCGCCTTGCAAACGGGAGAGAGCCCCGGGCTCGAGGATCTTATGAGCTCAGGGCTCTCTTCCGGGACAGCATGCCAAACAAGCTTTATAATCAATCATCAGCTAAGTGTGAACTCTTGAAGGATATGCTTAAAGTCATAATCGTTGTAAAACAAAAATCTAATTAAAACATGAAATATTCCTAATTTAGTTGCATTATTGAAGTGCTGTAAGGGCGTTTAAACTAATAATCAAACTTTTACAATAATGTTGGACTTTTAGCCACATTTTGCGACAGGATAAGCCATACACACACAGCTCTTTGACACTATTTTCTGCACCTACCGAGTCAGTCAAAGCACCACAGACACACACACACACATCTCCTCTGAGTGCAAGCACACGCATCATCATCGTCATTATTTATGCTGTCCGAAAAAACACTGAAGTTTTCTTTTCACTCGGCATGCAGTATTAAATTCCATTTAAACAGCTCTCTCCTATCAGTCCATACTCCAGTAGCTCAGAGTTTGTCCAGTTAGTAGAGTTTATAGCAAAATATTTTGCAGTGTTTGCATGTCCTTTATGGCATACTTCATTAAAATATAATTAAAATAACATTCATTACTAGTATATTTTAAAAAGAACCTAAATAGTTTTGCATTTTGTGATTTATTTTATTTTTTTCAGTTGAATAAAAATCTATTTTGTATTCATATATTAGCAAACTATTTTACAGTGTTTGCATGCCTTTTACAGCGTAGAATTAATTAAAATAATCTTAAAATAACATTCATTACAAGTTGATTTTAAAAAAGCACCTCAATAGTTTTGCATGTTGTTGATTAAAAGAAAATTTTCCATTTATATATTTCATCATTGAAGATTCCAAAAGAAAATAGTATAAAAATCTTCAATAGTCTCGTCATGTTCTCGTGAATCCAATCTTGTCTCGTCTTGTGGCATAAGCATCTCATTACACCCCAATAAATACACACAGGCATGAATAAATTTGAAAAAGTGTTTCTTTATAATTAGATATAAAATATATGTGTATATGATACAAATTATATATGCATTGAAATTTCTATGTAACAAAATTGTTTTGTAGTTTTGTTTCTATGTATGTGTGTGTATCCCATGTTATGTCAAAACAAACGTTTGTTCTGAATGTGATTAATTGTTGCCCAGCACTAGTAATACTCTATATTTATTATTACGGTTTTGGATTTAGAATTGCCTTAATTCTACATGGTATACATTCAACAAGCTGCTGGAAGCATTCCCCAGAGTTTTTGGTCCATATTGACCTTAGCATCACAATATCATTATGCAGTTTCTGCAGATTTCTTGGATTCACATTACAGTACATGATGTGAATTTTCCAATTTCTGCACATCTCAAAGGTGCTCTGTTGAACTGAGTAACTTTGTTGGGTCGGTTGAATGTATTGCTCAGCAGATATTTTGTTTTTCAGACAAAAAAACATTTTTGCATTAATATCCCAGTAGTAACACTCACACCATCCCATCTGACACCAAAAACCATGCTACATACAAAGGTAAAATTCCCTAACCCCCCCTTCTTCCCTGTTCTTTTGCTCAGTGTGGACTTAACAGATCATCTTGGTCTGTTGCTGTGAAGCGATTTTACTAATATGTTTACAATACTTTAAAAATGCATAAAAAATTGTGAGCAACAAATAATTTTGTTTCTTACTGACCTAAATCATTTGTGGACGGAAATCAGTGAAACAATTGTTATGTTCTAATTACTTTCCTCTGAAAGATTTATTAATTAATCCTCTGTGGCCCTTTGTCCTATTTTGCTGTGATAAAACCTAACTCAGTGTATCATAATTCAATTATGTGACATTTTCTCCTGCTTCAAATGTCTCTCTATTAGTAACTCAGTCTCAGGCCTCAAAAAACAACTGAAGGTTGCCTTCACCACTGCTTGCATTACACAATCACCTTGAATATTGAGGTAACAATGCACTTTTATTTACACTATGTAGCATTATACATATTATCCATCATATTTTGGAACTGCATCATTATCCAATTACTCATAATTAAATTCTATAATTATTGTTTAAGCAAGGAATAATGATGACCCTGGTTCACAATTAATTATTAAGTTGTGCAGGTATATTTTCGGCAATAGCCATAAATGGGTCAAAAATAAAATTGTGTGGATTTAACTAAAAAGATTTATTTTCTTACCCTCCAGTTCAAGGTGTTTAAATAGTTGTCTCTCTGCCTTATATTATTTAATCCTAACAAACCATTCATCAATGGAAAAGGATGTATTCAGCTTTCAGGTGATGATCTCGATTTACAAAAGGTTACACTTATGACTGGTTTTGTGGTCACAATTTACTTTTCTTTTGTTCTCTATAGAATGCCTTCATGCATAATCTCAGTCAACATTTTTTGTCAACATTACCATAACAGCACAATCTTTCTGAGTCCTGTCAGAGAAAACCAACCATCTCACTAACTAAAGATTGTTAGATGACTGTGCATGGCACCGCAGTGCGTAATTGGCGTGTTTGCCTTGCTAACATATCTAAAAATATGCCAAGCAAGCTATCTTCTCTTGTTACCCACTTTATTTAATAAACCTCTGCTCCTCCAAGTCATCACTGGACAAGAATCTCTGAAAGATATCAGTCGGAGAGGATATTTTAGCATTTTTTGTAAATATACACCATGTATGTTTGGAATCAAGTTATACAGGTACACTGCAAAAAATGCAGGGGTCCACACAATTCATTTATGCTGTCACAACCAAGGTTATAATAGTTTTGGATTTTTCATTAGTTTAAGTTTTTATTCCGTTTTGACTTTTAGTTTTTTTTAAATTCAGTTCATTTTAATTCGTTTTAGAAGTAGATTTACTAGTTTTTATTAGTTGCTATATTTGGAAATTACTTTGTTTTAGTTTAGTTTTTATTAGTTTCAATATTAGTTTTAGTTTTTTTGTTTTTGTGTATATTAATAAAATTTTGTGTATATTAATAAAAACTCAACCTAAGCTACATTTTTGACACAAGAACACTACCATCTACCACTACCATCCCCATCCTCAAACTTAAATACAACAGCCCACTTACAGCCTTAAGTAAAATATGTGTGCAAGACTGCTTCTGAGGTTAGATACATTACACTTTTAGAAAAAAAAGGTACACGGTGGTACAAATAATGTTTCTTGAGAAACAATTTTGCACCTTTGTAAAAGTTGTACCTACAGAAAAGATTATTACAGTATCTACACTCAGAAATAAAGGTACACAAGCTGTCACTGGGGTAGTACCTTTTCGAAAGGTACAAATTTGTACTTAAAAGGTGCATATTAGTACATCAAAAGTATATATTAGTACCTACACATTTTATGAGGAACATTTTTGTACTTTTTAGGTATTAATATGTACCCTTGAAGTATTAATATGGATTTTGTAGGTACAAATTTGTACCTTTTGAAAAGTTACCACCCCAGTGACAGCTTGTGTATTTCTGAGAGTATATGCATATAATATTACTGGAAAAGGCAAAGTGATTTTATGAATAATTTCCATATTAAAAGAAGAATCTTTAATTATTAAGTTCTATAATACAAAACTGGTAAAACATAAAACTAGGTATTGTAAACTAAACATAAGGCATTTTAAATGAATGTTTGGTAAGCATTTTTGACACTGTTAAGGTACAAAGTGTCTTGTCACTGTAGTGGTACCTTCATGGATCAGATTTGTACCTTTGATGAAGGTACAATATTGTATCTGCAGGTTTAAAAAACAAAACAAAACAAAAAAAAACAAAGGTACATTTTGGTTTCCCAAGGTACAAATCATGTCCTTAAAGGACATGCAAACTGCAATGGTACAAATGAGTTTATTTGTCTTAAGTTACAATTCTGTCCCATTAAAAGGTACTGCCGCAGTGACAAGGGTTTGTACTTTCTTTGGTACAACATTGTACCATTTTTTTTTGAGAGAGTAGTGATGGGAAGTTCTTTTGTGCCAATCCTCCCAAGTTTGGGCTGAACATATCAAAAATATGCAGTCAGCAATTATAATTTCAGTCAGTTAAAACATCACCATGATCTGAAAAGTTTCTTAAAATTATGTTTTCATCATTCACTTATTTAAATTCAATTGCGACTTTCTGTTATGAAATTAACTTACTCCTCACCAGATCCTCTCATTTAAGCCCTCGGTTTACCCGCACTGCAGTTGTTCAAGGTTAGTTTAGCCACAGCAGGCTGTCATGTACTGTTTGTGTTCGGTTCACTTAATCACGCATATGCAGTACTATCGGTTCACCGCTTCTCAAATCTAATCTCAGTGTACTGTTCTAATAGCTGAATAACTCTGTATTGGTTTATTTCGAGTCAGCAGGGGGTATCAGACATGTAAATAGTAAATTGTTTGTGAATACATGCACAACGTTACTGGAGACGCAAATCATTTCAAATGATTTAGTTAGATTTCAGACTGGTTCACTTAGAAGATCCTGTAAAAAAAGAACGATTCGTTCATGATTGCCATCACTAATACATAAATATAACCCATGGGCACAAATTTGTTAAACTATTACTTTTAAGGGTTTTTTCGGATCGTATTTAATGTTGTCACTGTGCTACTGTCATTTCCAGCCGTTGTTTCTGTCTTGGGAGCAACAGCAAGGATGACTGAAGGAGAGCCAGCTTAATCAATGGCAGCAGGATTACAGACTCTGAGGTGCCGTACGGGTCAAACACCGGGCAGCGCGAAATAAATATTTTTACTTCTTAAAGGCATTATGTATTTATATTATGTATAGGCTTATATATTAAATACATTTTTTAAAGTTGAAAACTAGGGACGTTTTTGCTATAATTTTAGTTTTGCTAAAACTCAGTTTTATTTTTATTTCAGTTAACAAAAAGGATTTTTCAATTCTATTTTTTTCCCCATTTGTTTTCATTAATAACCTTCATCACAACAAAAATCTATTAAGTTAACTTAACAAATGTAAGTGGACTGAACATAAAACAATCAAGTTGTCCTAAAAAAAACTCAAAAATTTTGTTGTTTTAGTTTATTTTACATAAGTAGTTTGAACAAGCAGCAAAATTATTTTACATGACAATCATTCTCCTATTTAAAGGATTATTTAACAACTCCTTCAGTTGGATGTACATACAGATTGCACTCAGGCTGATGATTTTCTGATTGAGGTGTTTTAATTCTGGCTGAGCTGTCAGTTATTAGGCCACATATGAACATAGCTACTGATTCCTTCTAATAAGTGAATTATACACTCACAGACTGTGCAGTGCATTGATTGTTTTTTCATTTTACTCATTAGCGTGGATTGTGTCCAATCCTCCCCTACCAACATAACAATAACAATGGACAGAGTTTGGATCCTGGGGTGCGTGAAGATGAGATCCAATTTGTCCAATTTTCATTCCACCAGCTCGCAATGCACCTCCATCATTATATGATCTCCTACGGTTGACAATTTCGAGCATGGTGCCTCAGACTATTTAGTTTGGCGAATATTGCCTCAGTTGCTAAATGGAACATTAGCAAGGTTATGATGTGCCGTCCTGCTGAAGTCGCTCACCGTATCAAAGACTTTCCAGTTAATCCTGGTAATGACAGAATTCATTCAACCATTGATTGAATTCAGTGCAAGGATGTAGCATTGCAGCAGTGTTTGAGGTAGAATGTATGAGGCATAGACGTGTCTGAGCTTTTCCTGTTCATCAGCAAACTAATAACAAATTTGACATCATCATCATCCATCTTTCTACCCATCCATTTTGGTGTCTATTAATTGTTTTGTCATCAATGTATGATCTATCATTCTATCCTATCATTCTGTCTATCTTTCTGTTATCTATTGGCTCTAGTTTAATCTATAAGAGTAAGAGCTGGTGTAGATAACAAGGTTTATAGAGCATTTAATCCTACTCGTTTTTTGTTTTTGTTTTTTTCCAGTTTGCAGTGTTTATCCGAATTTGTTGTTTAGTCGTTTGCATTAATTATGGTCAAGGATCACATAATAAAGTCAATAACCCTTATCCACACCAGCTTTTGTGATTTAGGTTTTATGAAATGATGGATGGATATATGGATGGATAAGATTGGATTGAATGGATGGATGGATGGATGGACGGACGAATGGACGGACGGATGGATGGAATAGCATAGATGTATAGGATGGATGTATAGGATGGACAGACAGACAGACAGACAGACAGACAGACAGACAGACAGACAGACAGACAGATAGATGGATGGATGGATGGATGGATGGATGGATGGATGGATGGATGGACAAACCAACAGACAAATACTTGGATGGATGGATGGATGGATGGATGGATGGATGGATGGACAAACCA
>CAIGQZ010032461.1:596880-607952 GCA_903798205.1 Danio tinwini | reverse complement strand
AAATAAATGAATGGAAAAATAGACAGACACAGATGAAAAGGTGGATGGATGAACAGATGGATGGATGTAGATAGGTAGGTAGAAAAATTGGCAGATTGATATTGCTAAACTATATCAAGCTTTAAAAAACAATATGATAATAAGGCAACAAAGTTGGCCTAAAGCAAGGATTGCAATAGTTGAATCATAAAATATTGCTGAAATGTATAATACTTGTGAAGATTTAGAGACTTGTATACAAACAATGTTGAACCTTTACAAGGACACTTTACTATAAACACAATAATTGAAGATGACGTCAAAAAATGGTGCGAAAGGTGACATCAAATAATAATACAGAAAATAATGTGAACACCAGAGATGAGGCATAATATATAAAACAGATAAAACAAAAATCCATTTACAAAAGATACAATTCTGTAAACAAATTCATTTTGAGCAGTGATTTGAATATTATACAGGTAATTGATATGATAAAGTGGTCTGAAGTGAGAATTACATCAGCTAGGAGCAATATCTCTAAACGATATACGCCCCCATGGAAGATAAGTGATACCTACTGTAGGTTTTATCTTTATTATCACCGTAAGACTAAATAATATGAGGATATTTTTATTGCAAATAATAAGATGATGTCCGTCAGACCTCTGTTATCTACTGATACAACTAAAGCGATCTGCCCTTGTGTATATACCAGCCCAGAACAATTGTTTGCATCACAGACTGCGTATGCATTCACAAACAACCATTGTGTGTTTATAATTAACCCAGTAAGCCTGATGTCTGAACGTCTGCCAGTGAAGCCTTTTCTATTGCCAGCAACAACCCACTATAGTGTGCGATATGTCTTTAAGTTAGATGTGAGTCATGCGCGGCAGTGGAATGTAAATTTGGCCTCAGTAATTTAATAATCAGCTGGTCGTTTGTTTGGGAGATAGTTGAAGCTGAGATCATTTGCAAATGGTGAGCAGGACGTTTGTAATCTGTTCAGATTAAAGCAGTCCAATCACATCCCACAACACATAATCCCATTATACTGTATACATATGCACTGAATTTGTATTACATATGCATAACTCAAAGTGTTGACTGCTCGGCAGTTAGCTTCTCACTTCAGGACAGGATTTTGCATTTGTCATCACACAATTTATTCATGTTTTGTGGATGAAGACATGTCACAGAATCTGTACAATTTGTAAAAATGATATCTTTATGTTGACTGCAAATATATTTGATTCAGGATTCACTGGTATTCAGCTGGACTCCTTAGTAGTTTTAGGTTACACTTTATTTTGATGCTTTCCTTTAGACTAGTGCTCTGTAAAAGGTATTGCCTAGATCTAACTTATAAAAAGTAAGACAAGTGACTGCATTGGATGTGTTAGGTTGGGTCAACTTCCAGCCTTTTTAAAGTACATTAAACACTGTAACATTGCTTAAAACAAATGCAAAAAAATTAAGTTGAGCAAACTAATATTTCTAAAATTACTGAAGTCACGTTAACCTACTTTTTTTTCAAAGTATATTATTTATAAGTTGCTATATGTTACCTGTACTTATTTTAATTAGGTGTTAAGAACTTTATGATCTAAATAAAACTAAATAAACCATTCATATGTCATTTAAAATAATTTCAGTTGACTTCTAGCTTTAACCTCAGAAAATTTGTATTTGTTATAATAGTAAAATGATTGTTTATATTGTACATTATATGTCTCTTGAAAAAGTGCATTTGCCAAAAAAATCTGAAATGGCTCTTTGGTGAAGGGGGAAGGTTCTACGCCTTATTCCTTATTTAAACTCTTAATACCATTAGTAAACTACTAGCAGAATAAGAATCTTGCAATTCTGGGAAGAAGAAAAAAGCCAAAATGGTGAGACAAATTTGAATTGTGAGATTATGTTTTCTCAAAATTCTCCTTGTTTTTTCTGAATTCTTTAAATTCCTTCGAGAGTTTTGTGATGCTATTTCAAATTAGTTCAAATATAAAATTGGTCAATTTCATTTGCATTTACATGAATTTTTTTATTTATTATTATTTTATTTTATTTTGCAGGCATGCCTGCTAAATGTGATTTAGAGGAATTTGGTTTGGTATAAAAATTGTTATATTTAGTATTTGTTTTATTATTATTATTATTATATAATTATTTTATGTCAAATGTTTGTCTTGTCATCAACAACTTATTGCATTAATTCAGCTAAAATTAATTGCACATGATCATTCTCTCACATAAAACCCTGTTTCTCACATTTTTAAGACATTGTTGAGCTGTCTAACATTATCTATGTACTGTATGTGTGTTAGTCATGTTAGTGAATGTTCATCATACAAAGCTCAATCTAAATGTAGTATTTATGTATGTCATTTCATATATATGTTTTTTTATAGGTTAAGATGCATAAAACTTTTGGTTGTGTGAACTTTCAATGTGTGGAAAACAAGGATGAGTACTGGGAGGAATAAATGATGACATTTTTTTTTAATTTAAGATATGAGAATATCTTTTTTTTCCTCCAGTTTAAAATTTTAAACACACATTCTTTGGAGAAGATTCTGTTGTATATTCACACATATTATTTATATATATGCTTTTTTTACTGCTGACCCAAAGTTGACCAGCTCACTGGGAAAAACCCTGGCACTCTTTTTGGCCATTCTATTCCTGTTTTCAAATATTCAAAAAGGTGTTGTTTGTTGAAATAGCTCTACTGTGCGTTTGTGTGTGAGTCTTTCTGCCTCTAGCTTTCACACAAGCATTTTTCGATTCACTTTAGGTTCTTTATTTCCCTGCCAGTATCTTCTTAGATGTGCCAATGGATTTTTTTTTTGTTGTTTACATCAATAAACCATATTCTTCCAAGTCTCTTTCTCAGTGCGTCTTCATCTCAGTCTAGATCTTGATTTTGCCTGTAGGCAGATTTTTTTACAACAGTTTCTAGTACTTAAGTTTAGTATGGGGCAATGTCGCGACCCCCAATCCTAAAGTGAGCCCTCTGAGGGCCTGGGCCTGTGCCATAATTAAACTAATGATGTATGATAGAAGTGATGCAAGCAGACAGACCCATCACCCTCACCAAAGGCTCCTCAATCTTTTACATCACATCACATTGTGCCACATGGCTGTAAACCTCATATCGGTTCAGTACTTGAACTTTGCAACCATATTAATTGGATTTGTTGTAGATTTATGAGTGCGTTTGTACTTTTAGCTTATATCCCTCTCCCTCTCCCTCTCTCATTCTGATATGAAAAGCGTGCTGGGAGGTGTTCGCTGAGATTACTGTCAGCGTAATTTGGCTTGCAGGGGTTTGGTTTGATATCAGGCTTGTGTCTGATCAGCACACCTCCTTTGCCTTGTAATGGAAAGATGATGAGAATGGCATGAAATGTTTATTTCAATACTTGGCTGCTGAAAGACTTTTTTTTGGTGACTCAGGTCAAGCCCTCACACTCTGTCTGGACCAACACAGTGGCCAGTTTTACACTCCATAAAGAAGATTTGCTGTGAAACACAAACATGTGCCTTGATATCAACTCTCGTTTGTAGTTTAGTAGCTCCTTGGTTGGAAAAAATGCATTCAGAACTCATGTTACTTTCTTAATATGCAATTTTTCTGAGTAAATCTGCATATTTATAGAGAATGGATTTGATTTTTTTTCCTGCTCTGAATTGATTGTATCGCATAAAGCTTTCCACAGTGGGTTACTTCCATAATTTGACATTTTCTGACTGAAACTGCATATTTTAAATGGCACTATTATGCACAGTTTTGCTAATATATACACTCACTGGCCACTTTTTTAGGTACACCTTACTAGTACCGGGTTGGATCCCCTTTTGTCTTCAGAACTGCCTTAATCCTTCGTGGCATAGATTGAACAAGGTTCTGGAAAATATTTCTCAGAGATTTTGCTCCATATTGACATGATAGCATCACACAGTTGTTGCAGATTTGTTGGCTGCACATCCATGATGCGAATCTCATGTTCCACCACATCCCAGAGGTGCTCTTTTGGATTGAGATCTGGTGACTGTGGAGGCCATTTGAGTACAGTGAACTCATTATCATGTTCAAGAAACAAGTCTGAGATGATTCGCCCTTTATGGCATGGCGTGGTATCCTGCTGGAACTAGCCATCAGAAGATGGGTACACTATGGTCATAAAGTGATGGAGCAATAATACTCAGGTAGGCTGTGGCATTGACACAATGCTCACTTCGCAATAATGAAACTATCCCCCACACCATTACACCACCATCATCAGCCTGAACCATTGACACAAGGTGGATGGATCCATGCTTTCATGTTGTTGATACCAAATTCTGACCCTACCATCTGAATGTCGCTGCAGAAATGGAGACTCATCAGACCAGGCAACATTTTCCAATCTTCTATTGTCTAATTTTAGGGAGCCTGTGTAAATTGTAGCCTCAGTTTCCTGTTTTTAGCTGACTGGAGTGGCGCCTGGTGTGGTCTTCTGATGCTGTAGCCCATCTGCCTCAAGGTTGGATGTGTTGTGTGTACAGAGATGCTCTTCTGCCTACCTCAGTTGTAACGAGTGGTCTTTGAGTTACTGTTGCCTTTCTATCAACTCGAACTCGTCTGACCATTCTCCTCCGACCGCTGGCATCAACAAGGCATTTGCGCTCACAGAACTGCCGCTTACTGGATTTTTTCTCTTTTTCAGACCATTCTCTGTAAACCATAGAGATGGTTGTGCGTAAAAATTTCTGATGCTCGGTTTAAATTGCAGCAGATCATCTTGACCATGTCGACTTACCTAAATGCGTTGAGTGTAATTGGCTGATTTAAAATGTTCGTTAAAGAGCAGTTGGACAGGTGTACCTAATAAAGTGGCTGGTGAGTGTATATTGCTCTTCATGCAATGTGTGTAGTGGAGCTCTTGTCTAATAAGTCTACTAAGTACTACTGTCACGATCACCAGTGATCCAGCCTGTGCAGATCACTGGTAAACACATAGGACTACAAATCCGCCACCTAATGGACTACAACTCCATACATGCACTCGACTCACACACACACACATACACACACATGTTCCTCATCCTGACTGATTGCACACACACCACCGGAGGATTGTCAAAGACTGATTACACACAGTATATAAGCAGCACACACACTGACTCCAGTTGCCGAGTCTTGTCTACTGTTTTACTGACACTACAACGCGTTTTCCTTTGTCTTGTTTTGCCGTGGTTTGATCCTTGCCTAGCTTATTTGTTTAATTCGGTTTGCTGCCTGCCTTCTGACCATCTGCCTGTGTATCTGACTACGACTCTGGTTTGCCCTTATACATCAGTTTGTCCCTGTATTGACCTCTGCTTACCTGACCCTGCTAATAAACCTGCATGTGGATCTGCACCCCTGTTGTCAGTGTCACATCCTCTGGTTACAACTACTAAGAATGTCTACTAAGTAATTGAGAAAAATGAATAATAGAGATGATAGTTTTCTATTCTAAAAAAAACAAGAAAGAATTGATTCTGAACCACTGAAACAAGTTATATGGAATAGATGAGAAATGCTGGGTTCTTAGCAAATGTGAATTTAAGTAATACTGAAAACGTTTTTTTTTTTTTTTTTAAATGGCAAAAACATTTCCAACATTTTTAAAATGATACCCTGTTCACAAATCTGTGAAAATGGGTAAAATGCTTTATTACTAAGTAATTGGCACTGTCACCTTGTTAAACAATACTTGTAAGGAAGTGATGATATGGCGTTGGCAGCTTTGCAATTATATCACACAATTTGGCATGTGTGTATAATGTATCTCTACTTTTGTTTGTAATATGATGAAAATGCACACTTTGCTAATGGATGGTTAGTAAACACTTAAGCAGTAACAACACTACAGTACCACATACTCCACTAGTGTTTGTTCATGCTTGCCCTTAATCTACATAATGCATACAACACAACATAATCTTTTTCATAGACTCTCATTTTTGGGTGTTTGCACAGGTACGACAATGTTACACAGGATTCCACTTTGTAACCTGTTTTTAATTGTATTCATTCTTAGTCACAAAAAAAGCCATTGTTGTGTAAAAGAACAGGCAGAATGCATAAAAGGTTTTCTGGCTTTTTTTGGCTGAAAACGTTGTTGTGTAAACTGTTGTGGTAAATACACAAATTGTGGCAAATTTCCTTAGGACTGTGCAAATGACGCAGAATGCACAACACTTTTGCAGCAGATGCACAGATCTCACCTTAATCACATCTTCTGTGCAAGTAAAATAAAAAAAACTCAAGCACAAATTATGTGTCGACGAAAAACATTCTGTGAGTAAACTAGAGCAAGTGACATGGTGCTTCGCATTTGGTGTGAACCCAGTATAACATATTTGCATATTTTAAACTTGGCTGACTATGAATGAGTGCTTTTACACCTAGGCTTTTGTTTCGGAACCTGGCGCGATTGCCCAGTTAGTGTGGTTTGTTTGGCATATGTGAATCCAGCAATCTCGCTCAATCCGAACCAGGCTATATCCCAGTGTATTATTGATATGCAATAGGCATATACAGTTGCAATCAGAATTATTGAACCCCCTTAGATGTTTTTTTTTTCTTTTTTAAATATTTCCCAAATTATGTTTAACAGTACAAGGAAATTTTCACAGTATGTCTGATAATATTTTTTCTTCTGGAGAAGGTCTTATTTGTTTTATTTTGGCTAGAATAAAAGCAGTTATTAATTTTTAAAACCTATTTTAAGTTCAAAATTATTAATCCCTTTAAGCTATTTATTTTTTTTCCATAGTCTACAGAGCAAACCATCATTATACAACAACTTGCCTAATTACCCTAACCTGCCTAGTTAACCTAATTAACCTAGTTAAGCCTTTAAATGTCACTTTAAGCTGTATAGAAGTGTCTTGAAAAATATCTAGTCAAATATTATTTACTGTCATCATGTCAAAGATAAAATAAATCAGTTATTAGAGATGAGTTATTAAAACTATGATGTTTAGAAATGTGTTGAAAAAATCTTCTCTCCGTTAAACAGAAATTGGAGAAATAAAAAAAGAGGGGGGCTAATAAATCAGGGGGTTGAATAATTCTGATTGCAACTGTATATGGCTATATGAAGAGAGATGTCAGAAACTTTGCCGTGTGAAAGCGAACCACACCAAGAACAAAGTGCAACATTGTAACAATTTCAATCCCTGTTTTGAAACAAAAAAATCAATCTACAGATGTAAAAGCACCCTTACATCTACTACGCCCTCAAACTTTGTAGCTAATCTATGATAATCTATCAACAAAATCTACCAACATCATGTCACAAAGGAGCATTTATTGAAATATTTGAATATGCAGATGCTAAGTAAACATGAATGCATTGTACTGAATGCTTAAATGTACTTAAAAATGATTACACAAAATAATGTAAAATTCCGACTGATATATCTAAAGTGACTTGCACATTAATTGAACAGAAATCTTAACAGAACTTTGTGCATTCATACAAACTCTTGTGTCTTTGAAATAATTGTGCATCTTTAACATTATGGCACATACTGTTGCCCCTGAAATGATCATACAACTTTGCGTCTGTAAAATAAGCATACAAAATCTTGCATTTATGAAATGATTAGGCCTCTATGAAATGATTGGGCATACAATGCAGAGTCTAGCATTTATGAAATACATACATAAAAAGTATTGCATATATGAAGCGATCCTGCATTGTGCACTTTTCACAACATTTATTGTTCCAAAGCAGCTTGATTAAAGGTAAACATGATTACATTACAATCAAAATAAAAACAGGTTAAGGTGTGAATATGCTGGACAGGACCACAATCATAAATATACATGGATAATCAACAGATATATTGAAGGATATAATGTCCTTTTTCAAAAAAATGATATTACGTTTGTTCTTTTTTTTTATCAGTGAAACACTTGTGCATAAGTACACATACAGTATTATGCAGACCTCATAATATACTAAATCTACAGTAAAAATTTCTAATATACATATCCTGCTAATGTCCTGCTTTATTTATTTATTTGACAAAACACATTCAAGCTAAAGGCTCATAGTTCAATTGTTATTAACCTTCAAATTATCGTTGTTCTATTTTTGCATTTGTTTTATCAGGATGCTGAATATTTTGACCAGTAGTTATCCCAGTCTACAATCTTCTTAAAAAGCTCAAAGTTGGTCTGCAGCTCAAGTGCATTCTTGGCTCCTTCTGGCACCGCTACACCAAAACCACCAGCAAAAGTTCAGTCTGAAAATATCTTCTCACTCTAGAATTGCAAATACTTTGTTGACAGCAGGGATTTCCAATCCTCAGGGAGGCAAGTGGCAATGTTCTGGAGTTGTTACGTGCGGAGGTGTAGGAGTTTTACAGTCTGATGAAGAAAAATAGAAGCTGAATGTGCCCTGTGGCATCTGTTACTGACACTGTTTAAGGAGGATCTACATTTCCCAAAACAGGCAGCACCTCACATATCCACTAATGCTCACACCACTGCATAGACCTCAACTTTCATTAAGATTGATAAGAGGGATGTACCATCTGCAGTGGGATCACATATTCTTGGGATCAAGAATATATAATTATGTAATTTTAATGCAGTATCCAAATTTGGAGTACTTTTAATTGTGGCTATCCTGTGCTGGTAGAATAGTCTTGAAAAATGCAATGATAAAAATTAGAGAACAGCAGTGATTGTAGAGCAAATAAAGTTAAAAAAAGTAAAAAAAAAAAAAAAAAAAGGATTGACATGCAGAGGCCCTTTTCCCTAATTGCCTTTGACTGTGTTCTGGTCCAAATGTCTATTCTCTGGTCGTGCATGTAACAGACATGTCTGTGATTAGCTGCAATGATCATCGCTTCATGCTCTTTAGTGGATATACGGACACTGGAGGATTTGCTCATATCTGCTCAAAAGACAGATCCTTGGATAGAGGTGGCTGTCAAATGTTACAGTGTCTGTAACTGGTTTGAAATATCGATTCTACTTCAATTAGGATATTTTTTTAGATGCATTTTTGCTATTCTCTGTTATATTGATTATGAGCTTTGTTTTTACAAGGAGATGGCACTCTAAGGCTCATGCAAAACAGTATTTTTTTTCACGTTTATCTTACAGCTCATTCTGTTAAATGCTCTTAAGCATTTGAGTTTACAGTTAAAACAGCTTAGAGCATTAAAAGCACTAGAGCTTTGTAGTATAATCGAGAGAGAATAGTGATGTATTTTGAAAATCTCAAAATCGATGCAGAATTGATTTCTTAAACGAGTTTTTGTCTGTGTATTCTTTCTGTAAAGATGATCAGAAGAGATGATCATTGCAACCAATCACAGACATTTCTATAGAGTGCATAAACACGACGGATAATCAGGACTATTTAGGAATCCACTCAGCAGTGCTCAAATGCTGGTATTGTCATATGTTTTGCTATATCAATACCGATGTCCGTGCAAATGATGGCAATGTATTTTTATTGAGTCCATTTTAGCAATATCAATGTTACCTGCTTAACAGACAGTTGCTGTATGTTTACAGTGGACATGATGGCTGACCACAACAGCTTGAAGTTCCAATTTTACTACAGTAGTTTTTGTTAATTGTAGTTACAACAAATTTAGCTATATTATTTGCTGCCCCCTTCAAAATTGTCTCCCTAACTGTTAGATGAAATGTGCGCCCGTCTTACAGCAAATTTAGCACGTATATTCAATCAGGTTTAGATCAGGACTTTAGGCTGGCCATTTCATTGTTTCAATGTTTTCAGTTTTACTAAACTGCTTTACCCATTTTTCTGTGACATTGTGCTCATTATCTAGGTTACAATTTGTCGTTTGATTGAGAGATGAACATATGGAGCTGAGTGGAATCACATGTTGCTAAAGAAGTCTCTGATAATCATTTGCATTCACTCTGCCATGCAGATTTTTAAGAGGCACAATCCATTAAGCCATGACACTTAAGCTTCAACATTTGCTGACTTTTTTTTTTACACACTTTGGGTTCAGTCTTTCCCCAGTTTGGTGGTAAACATAATGTTTCCCATCTGTTTCAAACATATTAAGCTTGTTTTCATCAATAAAGTGAACTTTGCACTAGGTGTCAGTCCACACAACATGCACAACAGGTTTGATCACTGCCAGGGCATTCAGTCCAAATACTATTAAACGTCAAGACATTGTAATTATGCAGCAGAAATCAAGAAGAGGGTTGTTCTGTTATTTTGATCTCCACTGTATATAATCAGTTTTATTTCTTCTTAACTCTTCTTGCATCCTTAAAATTCTGTGAACGGAACTTCATTTTCTTCTGCCCTTCTAAATTCAGCTACATGTTATGTAGTGTACACTTTTTGTCAGACCGGATCGCTTGATGGAAGCTTTCAGGTTTGCCATTTTTCAGCACTTCTGTCAGGGTCTGTCTGTGCTCCAGCTCCTCTGTTCGGAAGTACAGAAGTGATTACATTGTCCATCAGCAGCTAGAATGTCCACATCAGCCGGCCAGATTGATGTTTGACAGAATAATTAGAAAACTGTCCACTCTTGTAATCACTGAGACTCATCTTTTAGGAAGGCTTTCAAAGGTCTGCATCAGAGGCGAATGCGAAGGTTACCTGTTGTTTGTGGGGAAGTGTGTGGGTAATGTTGAGAAGGAAGGTGATTTTATTTTTTTTTTGAGATGGTAGGTTGATGGGAGTGGAAGTGAATTCTAGTGAGGAAGTCAGGCCATCTTGATAACACCCGTGAGTTGCTATTTGCTATTGTTTACTTGAATATACTAAAATACCAAATCCTCCAAAAGAGTCTGTTCAACTCTTGCATTCTGTGAGATCCAGAAAGACTAGTGAAAATTGCTCCTGTTTCGCAATTTTCTAATGCAGTACATTTTTTTAATTGTAAATAATTGGCATTGTTTTGGTTATAATGTCATTTAATAGTATGCAGTTAATTAAATTAGTTCCTATTATAATTACATTTATTAAACAGAATAAACAATATAGAGAACTCATTATTATTATTATTATTATTATTATTATTATTATTATTATTATTAT
>CAIGQZ010032461.1:579037-596870 GCA_903798205.1 Danio tinwini | reverse complement strand
ATTATTATTATTATTATTATTATTATTATTATTATTATTATTATTATTATTATTATTATTATTTTTTTATATTACAATAAATTAATTAAAAATATTATACACTACCTGACAAAAGTCTTGTCGCCTATCCAAGTTTTAGGAACAACAAATAATAACTTGACTTCTATTTGATCATTCTGTATCAGAAGTGGCTTATACTGTATGAAAGGCAAAGGCCTCTAGATTATGCTTATTTTACCAAAATAAAATATGATCATGTCTTGATTTTTAATTAGGACAGTAAGGTCTGACTTTGCTTAGACCAAAGTCATTGTCACTTTACAGTATAAAATATAAAATCATGGTTCAGTGGAAACAGAATTAATATTATAAACGTCTCCTATGAGCTTGAAGGACTGCATCCATACATCTCTGCAATGACTCAAATAATGTATTAATAAAGTCATCTCGAATGGCAAAGAAAGGGTTCTTGCAGTTCTCCCAGAGTTCCTCAAGATGCTTTGGATTCATTTTCAATGCCTTCCCCTTCATCTTACCTCAGATATGCTCAATAATGTTCATGTTTGGTGACTGGTCTGGCCAATCCTGGAGCACCTTGACCTTCTTTGCTGTCAGGAGCTTTGATGTGGATGCTTAAGTATGAGAAGGAGTACTATCCTGCTGAAGAATTTTCCCTCTTCTGTGGTTTGTAATGTAATAGGCAGCACAAATGTCTTGATACCTCAGGCTGTTGATGTTGCTATCCACTCTGCAGATCTCACACACGCCCCCATACTGAATGTAACCTCAAACAGTGATTTTTTCCTTCACCAAACTTGACAGATTTCTATCAACATCTTGGGTCCATGCAGGTTCCAATAGGTCTCTTGCAGTATTTGTGATGATTAGAATGCAGTTCAACAGATGATTCATCAGAAAAATCTACCTTCTGCTACATTTCCAAATGATCAACAAGTCAAGTTATTATTTGTTGCTCTTACTACTGGGATCGACGACAAGACCTGCCAAGTAGGGAAGATTATTTAACTGAATTATATGTATGAAATATATTTGTAAAGTATAAATATGCTTAAATATATAATTATTAAATATCACATTATTATTATTATTTATTTATGTTTTCTCTTTTTTCACAAGTTCTGTCTTGCTACATATTGTTGTGTTGCTTCATTTTCAAAGTTTTTTTTTTATTATTAATTAATACATTTTTTATAGTTTTCATCAATCTGGTCTTAGTTCCTATTAGCCTTAGCAGTAACCTCTTCTGTGGAGACGGTGTCCTCGTGCATGACTCTAAAGGCTGTTGGACAAGGAACAAGGAGCTCAGTGTGAAGACTTCAGTGACTCAAGAATTGAAGGCCACAGCTTATCTGAGCCTGAACTTGCCGACTTGATCCCTTTAATACCTGAGCAAAGCTGAAATGGCTAATTGATGGGCTTCTGAGCTATGCAGATCGAGGCTTCCGTCTGCAGGGGCATTTGGTAAGGCATGGAGAGACTCTTAACCATTTTGACACAGCTCTCTCGCTCTTTTGCTCTTTCCTTATTCATTTTAAAGGAGCCACAGCAAACAGTTACACATGTTTACAAGGCAAGCCTATTCTGACAAGGTGCTTTATGTTTGGTGATGGTTACTGCATGCCAAAAAAGTATTATTTTAGTCAGCTAGTTTTTGATAGGTTTTTTTTGCCTAATTTATTTATTTAATTTGGTTTGTCCCTGGCTCTATTTAGGCTCAATGGCAGCAGTTTTAAAAATTTGCCATGTTCAGAGAAATCATTCTGATTGGATGTTCAATTTAGCGAATGAGTTGATGAGTAAGAATAAAAGCGATACTGCTGAGAGTGAGCAAAGTTAAAACGGCACAGAATGGCTAATATTGGCAAGTTGATTATATTGATATTGTCTAATTTTGGCTAATTGGCCAAAATTGTTTCATATTTCTCTCAATATTTTGAATATTTTCATTAAAGCATAAGCAATTGTTGAACTTAACGGTTAGTAAATGTAGTTTGTGAGTGTTGCTTTGTATATCTGCAGTTCTTTCTTACTACCAGGACCATTTATATCGAAGTTGATATTTAGCCGCACCATGTTGGTGTTTCGTAACATCTATTTTTTTGCAAGGTGGGTAGTTAGCCCAATGCTCAACCCCCAACCTGGAGGACCAGGACATACACACATACACTACAGACAATTTAGATTACTCAATTCACCTATAGCATATATCTGTGGACTTGTGGGGGAAACCGGAGCACTCAGAGGAAACCCACGCGAATACAAGGAGAACAACTCCACACAAAAATGCCAACTGACCCAGCCGGGGCTCGAACCAGTGACCTTGCTGTGAGGCGACAGTGTACCCACTGCGTCTACGACTACAGAATGTATATGTTAGTTTGCTCTTGCTAGTTTTGGCTATGATGCTGCAAAGACTTGTTGTAAACCTCTAGTTCATTGATGTTGGCAATATTTGAGATATGTAAATGATACATTACTAAAAATATAAACGTACGATTGAATGCACAATAATTGTGGATTATACATTTTAAATTTTCATTGAACAAGGCCCCTTTTATCATTTTAAAGGTTTCTAATTTTGGTTTTACATCAATCCAATGTTTTTAAAAAAATATTTCATTTTCTCATAACAGCATTAACAACATCATGATATAGTTTGAAGCACTTCATTCAAGGATTCAATCTCTCTAAAACCTGCTTTTTTAGAGCCCGCATCACTCTTGTTAGTCAGCTGGACCAGTCTGTTGTGTCGGAAACATAAAAGTGTATCACCAAATCACAGTTTCAGAGACAAACTGTAAAAAAGACACCAGTTATACTGTATTTGAGTGTCAATGCTCATTCTTGAGTCCATGAAGAAGTATTTGCTTCAACAGCACAGAAAACAGTGTCTTCAGTACATGTCAGCATTGTGAACCATACACTTCTTTACTACTACTATTACTACAGTGTTTAAAGTATCCAAGTAAACACTGTTTGTGGGCCGCCAATGAAGCTCATAGACTTGCATTATAAAATGTGGTACAAACCATTTGTGCAGACATTAAGACTGGAATTACTGACAATTCATTTCAGGTACTTTGAACTTTTTTTTTCCTTTTGTGAGAAAATTAAGTTCATTTATTTATCTTGCACTTTGAAAATAGGCTTTCTAATACCATAAATTACCATAAATTCCTATATTGAACTCTACATTAAAAGGTAAAATCAGAAACCATATATTAGGACACTCTAAATGCTAAATCTACAAAAAATGATCAAGAATGCCTAAAGTGCAGGACACAACAAGCTGATGATCAGCCATTAGGCTTTGCCAGGCCATCAGTTGGGTTAAAGTTAGATCGTTGGCCTGATTCAGCGTTTAGAATCGATGTGGACTTAATAGCCCATTTCCACTGAGTGGTACAGTACGGTTCGGTTCGCCTTTTGACAGTGGAAACGGCCATAAAAGCGTACCGAACCGTACCACTTTTTCGGCACCCTTTCGAAAGGGTACCAAATACGAGAAAGGGTACCAAAAGGAGGAGCTACACGGGCAGCTGAACGCTGATTGGTTACAGAGATACATCACAAGCTCGTAGAGCTAGCCAGAATGAAAACAAAGGGGCCGCCATGTTTTCAATACACAGCCGAGACAACTATATGCATATAATAACGAGAAATGGATGACCCGAACTCAAACAAACCTTGTCATTGTCCTGATGCACAGCCACAATGCCAAGAAGAACAAAATCTGCCATATCCTGTTGTTGCTTTACGAGGCCGTCTAAAGGTGCGAGCTGTTTTTGCTTTCTCCAGGGAGCTCGCGAATCGCGTCTATATTTGATATAACAAACATCTTGAGGTGATGATAATAACGTGTGTGTGTTTATCAAAGTGTCTTTGACATCTGATCCGTTCAGAAAAGAAAAGGACAAACGCGAGAGTGAAGCGTGGAAAAAAGGAGAAGCCCGACAAAACACAGGAGCGAATTGTTTTCAGCAACCTGAATCATGAACAAACTGCCACATTCATCGCATTTTGGACTATTATGAACTCTGAATGATGGAATTACTCTCTAACAAAGACTACATGTGCTGTTGAAGATTATACAGATGAGAAGTTTGCTCTGACTAGGCTATATTGCGTGTTGATTTTGAACTCAAATAAGGACTAAATGTATGCTGTGTGTAGTTTATCTGCCATTAGTAACATATCGAAGATTGTAAGGCTTTGTATGTGTTCATATATGTTGCATTTATATATTTATTTTATATAATTGCAGATGTTACAGTAGGCTTTTTCACACTGTAATTAATCTGCAGCTATAATCAAATCATGTTAATAGAAAAGTTAGTAATAAACATGTATACACAAGTATTTATATGTTTAAAGCATCTGTTTTGTGAGAAGTCCTTCTCATATAATTTGTGAATGACCTGTACGGCTTTACTGTAGACATTTATTCGTGCGAGAATGACGTTGGCTAAAACTCTGTCATACACCACGCCCACCAAAAGGGTACCCTTTGTAGTGGAAATGCAAGCCTAATAAGTGTTGACCCGTACCGTACCGTACCGTACTGTACCAGTCAGTGGAAACGAGCCATAAGAGAGTGCTCTGATTGGTTATTCAGCAACGAATCAAAGTGTGAGAACAAAAACAGATGAAAAAAAAAAACAAATGCCCTCTCTCGTTTCTTTCATCTGCCATCCATTTGGTGTGTTCACATGCAGCTCATTTGGTTCAGACGGTACCAGACACAGTTCGTCTGTGTTTGTTGTTTGTTGTTGGCATGGTGTGCCCTGGCTCTAAGATATGATTATTATGGCATTATTGTTATAAAATCCACACAATCTCAAAAGCATACTGTGTAATCATAGGTATTTAAAAATGACCAAAGCTTTAAGAAATTCTCAGAATTCTGTTAAAGCTTCGACATTTTCAGGTTTGATGTTTATCTGTTTATTTTGCAAGATTGAGTCAGAATGGGTTATTAGTAGCTAGATTTTCATGTATTAATTTTCCTTTGACACAACACTGCAAATCACGTCATTGAAGATATTTGAAGTTATCTGAAAGTCTAAGAAATTCTGTTAAGCTAGTTCAGAGAATCATTACATGTTCACTTAATTTCCTTCATTCTTACTATGGTTTCAGAGGTGTAGGAAGGTGTCAGAAAGGCGATGTTTCCTGTGGTTGTTTCATTTGATGCACTGTTAGCAGTTCATGTGCAATCAATTTGTCCACATCTCCAGCTTTTTTTTCTGTGTTTTTTTGTACAAATTTCTTCCTGATTGGATCCACAAGTTGTGGCTGATTTGTGGTGTTTCTGTAGTCGTCCTTGAGAATCCAGAGAATGAGGGAACTATAACGAAAGTGGTAGGAAGGAAAGAGAAAGTGAGCGAAAGAGAGAAAATTCTATCAATTTTTAAATTACTCATTTAGTTTGGGTGGAAAGGCAGCAGAAAGCAGCCATTGCATTTCAATAAGTGCAGTGATACAGTGATTCACACAGATGAATAACAAATTAGTGGTCTTAAAAGGCCCTATTTTTAGAGTGGGCTCTGCTGAGGGGCCAAAGCGCCGTATCAATATAGCATTCCATCTATCTGTATTAAAAACGCTCTCGGGTTATTTCATCCTGGCTAAATTGCCTCGCACACTAAACAGTGGCAGAAAAGTGAATTATACAGTCTCTGGGCACACTTTCTTTCTTTGCTTTATCGCTATAGCTGTAAATGCATATGGCAAATACAGTAGGCACGCACACACATGCTGTATGCATGTGAGGCTTATATATGTGAATAAATGCATATGAAAATGTGCATTAATGGCCTTCGACATGCACTCAGCTTAATCAAATGTGATTTTAATGTTTAAAGGAATTATTTTAACATCTTTATGTACAAGTTTCTTTTTAAATACTAAAAGTTCAATTGCAATGCTCAAAAGAGATGGTAACAATTATTAATTAATTCAAGACAAGTCAGAATTAATAGCCCCCCTGAATTATCAGCCCCCCTGTTTATTTTTTTCCCCAATTTCTGTTTAACGGAGAGAACATTTTTTTCAACACATTTCTAAACACAATAGTTTTAATAACTCATTTCTTATAACTGATTTATTTTATCTTTGCGATGACAGTAAATAATATTTTACTAGATATTTACTTCTATACACTTCTATACAGCTTAAAGAGTCATTTAAAGGTTTAACTAGGTAAATTAGACAGGTTAGGGTAATTAGGCAAGTTATTGTACTGTATAACGATGGTTTGTTCTGTAGACTATCAAAAAATATATATAAAGCTTAAAGTGGCTAATAATTTTGACCCTAATGGATTTAAAAAAATGTAAAACTTAAAAAAAAGATTTTATTCTAGCTGAAGTAAAACAAATAAGACTTTCTCCAGAAGAAAAACATATTATCAGACATACTGTGAACATTTCCTTGCTCTGTTAAACATCATTTGGGAAGTATTTAAAAAAGAAAAAAAATCAAAGGAGGGCTAATAATTCTGACTTCAACTGTATATACTGTGTTGGGGAAAGTTATGCATTACAATATTGAGTTACTACCTAAAAAGTAACTAGTTGCATTACTTAGTTTCTTTATATGGTAAGTAATACAGTTTGTTACATTACTTTTGAGTTACTTTTGCGTTACTTTTTATTACTAGGCTGAGGCTTAATCTTTTTCAGAACTTGTTTTTTTCTTTCTTTTTCTTTCTTTCTTTCTTTCTTTCTTTCTTTCTTTCTTTCCTTAATTAATTAACTAAAAAGTAACTCGTTTTACATTTTCAAAAAAGTAACTCAAAGATTATTACTTATTTTTTTAAGTAATGCGTTACTTAGAAAAGTAATATTATTATGTAACCTGCGTTACTTGTAGTGCATGTGTGTGTGTGTGTGTGTGTGTGTGTGTGTGTGTGTGTGTGTGTGTAAGATTTCAGATGCAAAAGCTCCTAAAACGCCACTTCAGCCAAAAATGAGCTAATGACATTGAGCGAATGCTTTAGGCACATAGTACATGTTCAACAAATAGTTTTGCTGCAAATCATCTAAATCCCAGCGTCCGCCTATTCAGAAATAACAGTTTGTATGCAAAAGCCTCTAAACGCTACTTGCCTTTGTCATATATATATATCAAATCAAATCAAATCACTTTTATTGTCACATCATCAGCAGCACGTGTGCTATGATGAGTGAGAAGCTTAGGTGCTGGCTTCAGACAGTGGAAAATACAGTGCAAATACAACAACAGTGCAAAAAACAGACAGTGCAAATACAACGACAGTGCAAAATACAGACAGTGCAAATACAGCGACAGTGTAAAATACAAACAGTGCAAAATACAACAACATACTCACAAAAAACAAGACAAATTTGTGTAAAATTGGCAATGTTGACAGTGATGCGTACGATGGATAGGTGTACACATAGTTGTAGGCAGTACTGTTTAAGTATGGATTGGTTAAAGTGCAGTGCATGCTACATCTTTATGGTGTGCAGTGTGGGGTATGGGAGAGTTTGTGTGGGGTGTGTTAAGTGTTCATCAGCCTGATAGTCTGAGGGAAGAAACTTTCCTTCAGTCGGCTGGTGCGTGACCGAGTGCTGCGGAACCGTCTGCCTGAGGGTAGCAGAGAGAAAAGTCTATGGCTTGGGTGGCTGGAGTCGCTGATGATTCTCTTGGCTTTCCTCATGCACCTCCTGGTGTAGATGTTCTGGAGGGAGGGAAGCTCACCTCCTACTACACGTCCAGCAGTTCGCACAATCCTATGTAGACCTTTGCGATTGCTGCTGGTGCTGTTCCCGTACCAGGAGGTGATGCAGCCAGTGAGGATGCTCTCCACGGTGCAGGTGTAGAACAAGCGGAGGATGTGGGGGCTCATTCCAAACCTCCTGAGGCGCCTGAGGAAGAAGAGGCGTTGTTGTGCCTTCCTCAACACTGCGTCTGTGTGAGCAGTCCATGTCAGATCCTCAGCGATGTGTACTCCAAGAAACTTGAAAGTGCTGACTCTCTCCACTGGTGTCTCGTTGATGGTGATGGGAGTGTGTTCGTTCTTCTCTCTCCTGAAATCCACCACCAGCTCCTTGGTTTTGCTGATGTTGAGTAAGAGGTGATTTTTCTGACACCACTGCGTCAGAGTGTGCACCTCCTCTATGTAGGCCGTCTCATCATTATCTGTGATTAGGCCCACCACCGTTGTGTCATCAGCAAATTTAACGATGACGTTGGAGCTGTGTTTGGATGTACAGTCATGTGTGTACAGGGAGTACAGGAGTGGGCTGAGAACACAGCCCTGTGGAGCACCAGTGTTGAGGTTAAGTGTGGATGAGGTGATGTTGTTCATTCTGACCACCTGGCGTCTGCTTGACAGGAAGTCCAGGATCCAGTTGCACAGAGAGCTGTGTAGGCCCAGAGCCTGGAGCTTCACCACCAGCTTGGCAGGCACTATGGTGTTGAATGCTGAGCTGTAGTCCACAAACAGCATTCTCACTTATGTGTTTTTGTTTTCCAGGTGAGACAGAGCAGTGTGCAAGGTGAAAGCAATTGCATCATCAGTGGAGCGGTTGTTTTTGTATGCAAATTGCAGAGGGTCAGTGTTAGCGGGCAGTACAGAGCAGATGTGATTTTTAATCAGCTTCTCAAAGCACTTGCTGAAGATGGGTGTCAGTGCAACCGGACGCCAGTCATTCAAGCATGTGGTTTTAGCTGATTTCGGTACTGGCACAATAGTAGCTGTCTTAAAGCATGTGGGAACCACAGACCGAGAGAGCGAGAGGTTAAAGATGTCCGTGAAAACCCCCGCTAGCTGGTGTGCGCATGCTTTAAGTACACGTCCAGGGATGCCATCTGGGCCCGTAGCTTTTCGGATGTTCACGCGACGGAAAGATCTCGTTACATCCGCTACAGAAACAGTGAGTGTGCTGGCGGTTTCTGTATCGGCCGCGGGAGCGCGCTGTGTGTGCGCGCTGTCCTGGGCTTCAAAGCGGGCGTAGAACGAGTTGAGCTCGTCCGGGAGAGACGCAGCAATGTTCACAGTGGTGGATTTGTTGCTTTTAAAGTCCGTGATGTAATTAAGTCCCTGCCACATGCTCCTTGCGTTATTGGTGTTAAATTGACCCTCTATCTTGTCTTTGTATTGACGTTTTGCTGCTTTGATCGTTTTTCTGAGGTTGTAGTTTGCTTGTTTTTGTTCCTCAGCATTTCTGGATTTATAGGCGGAAGTTTGCACTGATAGGGCTGTTTGAACTTCGCCGTTGATCCATGGTTTTTGGTTAGGGTAGATACGGACAGTTTTTGTTGGGACCACGTCTTCTATTCACTTTCTGATGAAGCACTTAACTGTGTCTGAGTACACTTCAATGTCATCATCAGAAGCTGCCCGGAACATCTCCCAGTCAACGTCATCAAAACAGTCTTGAAGTATGGAATCCGATTGGTCCGACCAGCTCTGAAACGTCCTGAGGGTGGGTGGTTCCCGTTTCAGTTTCTGCCTGTAAGCAGGCAAGAGCAGAACAGAAGAGTGATCTGATTTGCCAAATGGTGGGCGGGGGAGGGATTTGTAAGCATCCCGGAACGGAGAGTAGCAATGGTCCAAAATACGATCGCCACGCATGTTTGTGGTGATATGTTCCTGAGATTGGCGTTGTTAAAGTCCCCTGTAACAATAAACGCTGCCTCCGGGTGTGCGGTTTCCTGCTCATTTATGCTCCCATACAGTTCTCTGAGCGCCTGCTCTGTGTTGGCTTGAGAGTGGATGTAAACAGCCGTAATAATGACCGATGTGAATTCCCTTGGTAGCCAGTATGGTCGACACCGAAGCATAAGGTATTCCAGATCAGGAGAACAAAATGATCTAACTGGGTGTATGTTTCTCTCATCACACCATAAGTTGTTAATAAAGAAACAAACACCTCCTCCTTTGCTTTTCCCTGTGAGTTCTTTCGTTCTATCCGTGCGGTGCAAGGAGAACCCCGAAAGTTCAGCAGCTGTGTCTGGTACCTCCGCAGATAGCCAGGTTTCTGTAAGACAGATAATGCAGCAGTTTCTTGTTTCCCGTTGGAAGGAAATGCGCGCCCGTAGCTCGCAAAGTTTGTTATCCAGTGACTGAACGTTAGTCAGCAGAATGGTGGGGAGTGAAGGGTCGAAATCCACGGCGTCTTAGTCTGACCAGGACGCCGGCTCTCTTTCCTCTTTTCCGGCTGCGTTTGCGTCGTTGCCTCGGTTGTGTGGCCCAGACAAAGGGCTCTGTTGTTGTGTTTGTAAACAGAGCGTTGTTGAAGAACTCAAAGTCCGGTTTTCGGTGTGCGACGAGGGAGCCAATTTCTCGAAGTGTGTGTCTGTCGTAGGCAATAAGAGTGTGTACATCCAGCACGAAAAACAACAAAAATACAAGTAAAACATACAAAACACAACGAAGTTCGCTGGGACCTCGCAACACGGCGGCCATGCTCGGCTCCATCTTGGATCTCATACATACATATATATGTATATGTATATGTATATGTATGTGTCTGTGTGTGTGTCTGTGTGTGTGTCTGTGTGTGTCTGTGTGTGTGTGTGTGTGTGTGTGTGTGTGTGTGTGTGTGTGTGTGTGTGTGTGTGTGTGTGTGTGTGTGTGTGTGTGTGTGTGTATAGTCCAAGTTTTACAATTTGGATTAAAACTGGAAGAGAAAAAAAGAAGAAAACAAGCAAATGTCATATAACATGGAGATTGCTCTATTTAACCAAGTAGCGTTTACTGGTAATGTGGTTTTGTATTGTTCAACCCACATTAGTCCCACTCGTACAAGTATATTTCATTTCTGAGGGAAAGCCTAACCTTCATTTGCTCTATATGACTATACAGACTCAATAAATCCAAAGTATTTAAAAATGTTTTTCTGTTTTACCAACTCAGTTCATACATTTTGAATGAGACATAACCGATAATCACTCCCTTTTCTTGGCTGCATAAGAAACAGCCAGTAAATGTTTAACAGTCTTACTTTTACAGCTGTTGTTAAAGACCATTAGCAAGTGTTGTTTTTTACAAAGCCTCTAAACTGTAACTAAAAGAGGACAATCTGCAAAAAACAAAAACGCACAGCTTCCCTTTAGATGCCTCATTGGCTTCTCCGGTCCGGAGCAATCGCAATCTGAATCATTTGGATAATTGACCTTCTGCACGAATACATTAGAATAAATTAATTTTGATTGGCCATGGAGCGTCTTGAACAAAGTAGGAGGGTCTGTCTTTTATATGCAGTGTTGGTTTGTTGCGATTAGTCTCCGAGGTAATTATGTATGCTATTCTGTGTGTATTATGCATTTCCTCAATTTAATAATGTGATTCTGGCTCGCAGCAAAAGCAAAGCATCGCAGAACTTGTGTATCTGTATTAAAGTAGATGTTGGGAGCATTTTGTGTGAAAATGCATGGATATACTTTTTTTTTTCAAACCAATCTTATGTTTTTCATAATGTAATGACTTTGACCAGAGCCGATCTTAAATTTTCTAGGAAAAACACAGAAATGACCCCTGTTAGTGTGTTAATGGTAATCTTTTAATGGCTTCAAACCCCTTAATCTGAGCAATTTCACTGTCAGCAAACAACCATGAGCTTAAACAGTCAATAATAGGATAAAAGGGAAATTGTAAGCGATTAAAATAAATAAAATTGAAAAAAATAGTGTGTAAATGAATTTGATAATTTAACTTATTAAAAATAATGGCCTAATATGCAGAGACTGAAGTGAGTAATCAAATCTAATTACACTCTGTTTCTGTCACTGTAAATGTGAATTAAATATACTTTTGTTTATTTACAACATCTATTCTTATTAAAACTGCTATAATTATGAAGTGAAGTGTGGTGAATGATTTTCTGGGTTGTTGTTGGATTAAAATTAACCCCTTAACTCGGGTCACCCCACTTTTTGAGTTAACATTTGGAAATTATACATGATATATGCATATGAGTTTGCCAAGTTCAGGTTTAGACAAAAAAGTACTAAAAATGGCAGAGCACTCACAAATAGTTGCCATGCAGTAGTCATGCCAATTTCTCAGATGAAAAATACTATAGTACTTTATAGTAAATACTAGTATTTTTAGTTCATACTATATTAAAGTGTGTTAATGTGTGTATATATACAGGCCCATAGCCAGGGGGGTTGTGTGGTTTGAAAGATCCACCCCCACTAAAAAAGTCCAAAATTGGTCCCTACATGAGCTCATTTGTCCTGTTTTTGGCTACTATACCATAATAAATTGTAAAAATAACCGATAGAAGAAGGCTTATTTTTAATTATTCAAATGGCCAAATTCTGACTGAGGAAAGTTGTATGAGCTGGCCAGTTTGTTAACTGCCTATAGGCTACAGTTTTTAACTTAAAACAGTTTTTAGCAGATTCCTAATTGTTTTTTATGGATGATAATAAATTTGTATTTTTAAAATAAGTATTTTTTCCACATTACTGTATTATTAATATTTTTTACATTTAATTCTAATCTCAGAAAATGTATAAAACTGTCATAACTGACAGTTTAAATGCACATTTGTAAACATACTTTGCAGTAAAATAGTATTGTAAGCACTTTGACAAAATTGTAGAAAATATTTTTGGTACACCAAAAAGTGTGGTCACCATCCGACAAGCTGATCCAGCAAAGCTTAGTGCTTAAAAGGCCCCTAATTTACCCCTTTAACAAGATTCAGGATAAGTCTTTGGTGTCTCCACAATGTGTCTGTAAAGTTTTAGCTCAAAATCCTCATCAGATAATTTATTATAGCCTCCAGAATCTGTCCATTTTGGTGTGTAAGTACAGTGGAGCTGTTTTAATAGTCTGTGGTTTTAAATGCAAATAAGCCGCTTCTCTTTGCTCACCTTTTTCTGTGTTACATCAGATAAACAGCAGTCAGCGATACAGACAGACTTTGATGAAGCTGAATGAGCGTTCGCGCGCACCTCTTGTTGCAGGAATGCACAAACTTCTCCTTGCAAGGCGCTGCAGTCGTGTAAATAAGCGTTCTTGTTTCTCCCAGAACTATAGCAGATTTTCCTCTGATGACTCCTTTAACTGAAAGTTTGCTCAGTACTCTTTCACTTAATCCATTATTTTGGGTGTCTCATCTTCACATTCTGCTAAGTCCACTCTCTGCTTTTTTGCTGGTCAACTGCTATGACCGGCGACCTACCCGCAATTAATCATAATGTATTTTTTTAGTACCCTACCCACCCGACCCGCGGATTATCCGCATCGCTCGCGGATATAACCGCCACCCGCACATCACTACTATACACAGTTCTGTCTAAACAGCTTACAAATGTTGCTTTTTATCATAGGTGCTCTTTAAAATATCACGAAAATGCAGTATTTTTGAAAAGAAAATGAGGCAAAAAACTGCAAAAAGGTTTAGAAAAAAGAACCACCCCTTTCAATAGGCTGGCTACAGGCCTGATATAATTTATATCATTAGCAACTCACTTTTAATGAATGCTACAGCAGATTGTAGTATTAACTATTGTGAACTGATAAACTGTAATAGAATGCTTTGTTTATCTGTTATAAAAATAATTGAATATTTTAATCAAGGAAAGCTACTGGAACACACTTAAGTCTTCTTTAAAACGACCAAAAAGCATTCACAGAAACAAAAAAAGAAAAATAATTTTAATTCAATAAATATATCATAAAAGTAATTTCATATGTACTGCTTTAAGCATGTATTTTAGCTTTTCCATGTGCTGATTTGTAGTTATTTTATTGGATTGTTTGTTGAATCTGTACTAAACTCTAGTGTGTATTACGCTGTTCACAACAAATAAATCAGGATTTGAGTAGAACCATCAACAATCTCAATATTACAAGTCTGACTGATAGTCTGATACTATACTGTATAATGGATGCAAAACTGTTTTAACCTCAGTCTCAGTGAAAGTCTTTCATGCCTTCATACATTAGTGAAGGTCTATGTTTATTCTCTGTCAGGTATTTTCTGCAGTGTGTACAGTGTAATGTATATAAATCAGGTTTTCTGCTGGGTTGTCCTGTATTCTCCTGTATAGTGACGTGCTATGTGTGTTTCCTGTGCATGTGTGATGCATCTGATACACGCACATTAACCCCTCTGAGGGTCTTATGGGATATTTATGTCTCTTTCTCACTGATGATGTCTCTCTCTGGGATGAATAATGTCAGATGCTCTCTGTGTGCGAAATGCAATCTGCCGTGTGCAATTTGACTGGCATGTGTCAGCTTCCTTGCCATGCCCGTTTGTCATTTTTGATCATTTCTGCATATTCTCCATGTTTTCCAGTGTCATAGTTTTTCCGCTCTCATTTCTTCGTTGATGAAATTTCAGGTCAGATTTAATATGAGAGATGTTCTGTTGTAAATCATAGTGAGCTTGAAAAGTGACTACATGGACAGCTGTCTTTTGAGGAAAATGTTATAACTATAAATAATGGGTTTAGACAGGGGTGTCAACCAGAGGAGGACATTATTTGTTTTTAAATGACAAATTATTAATAATATATTAAGGTAATCTAAAATAAAATGGTGATCTGAAAACAGAATTATTTTGAGTTTTGCTGTAAGCTAACTTGATTTTGAAATGTTATGTTACAACATATTAACAATGTTTATACTCTATTTTATACACTGAATACACAAATGTTATTTAATTACTGTGTAAATTATGCTAAACATAATGTAAGTAATATTTTTATTGTTACATTTCAGGATTGGGTGACATTTTAAATATTTATAAACAGGGCTTAACATTAACTTTTTTGATCACCAGACACTGTGGCTTGTAAATTTCCAACATTACTAGCCACTCGCCATTTTCACCAGCCACTTTTCTTGTTGGGAAAATATATTTAATATGCATAAATTTGATTTGCTAACATGCTAAAATGACTTAATTTAAATGTGTTATGTCCACATGCCTTCTCATTCATGTAACTTCATGTGTGTATTGTGTATTAGCTTGCTCAGTGTGCATAAGCAAATGGGTTGTGTCGCAATACAATACGTTTTTATTTCACATGACTTTTCAGGGCTCAAAATTAAGGATTTACCAAATTTATCTCTGACCACACCAAATAAGTATTTCTTTGCCACATATTTTTAATGTGTCAAAACATGGAAAATACAGCTGAATAGGTGCACTTTATAATTCAACAAAACTTTTCTTTAAAAAAATAAGTATTGTCATGTATCTAAAAAATGCACAGTAACCTGTCCTGGCTAATAGTCCCAGTTAACTACACATAAACGGGGAGTAATCTACCATTAAAGCAATGTTATTATAAAAAACATTATTAAACCATATTAACAAAAATAACTGTAAGCAAAAGAAAGCAGGTGAAACATACCGTATTCAATAAAATGATAAAGCACACACAGTTAATATAGGCCTGTTAATAATCTGTTCAAAGAATAATTAAAAAGCAGTGACCGCTGCTGCTTACAAAAGAATGTTTTTTTTTGTTATTTTTTTTTAAAATCTTGAGCTCTTGAAAGCAGCAGGACTGTGGGTGCACGATCATCGCTCTTTGTCCTGTCTATTTCAAAGGGACCCGATCGCACCAGTTGCGCTTCCTCTAGGCACGGTGGCGCAAGTAAGCGGGAGCACACGCGCTTTTTAACAGTCGCGCGCATCACATCATCTTAGCGTGCAAGTGGTCATCCTCTTATTCTGTATTTACCTGCTTTCTGCTCGAGCGAACACAGTTATTTTTGTCAGTCGGGCTGCTTCTCGATTCTAAGATTACATTTGCACGAATATTGGGCCATGCTTGTTTTCAAACCCTGCTTTTAAGAAAACTACAATTTAAAAATGATTTCCAACCAGCCAAAGTGGCTAGTGGAGGTGTCTGTCTAACCCGCCAGAGCTGAAATCTACCCGCATTTGGCAGGTTGGCGGGTGTCAATGTAAAGCCCTGTTTATAAATAAATATTTATTTTTTATTTTCCAGGTTAGTTTTTTCTTTAAACTATTTTATTTTATTTTATTTTATTTATTTATTTATTTTTTTATTTCATGCTCCCTAGCGCTCAAACTGTAGATAAAATGTTCTGCGCCATCACAGGAACAATGAGATACTGTTATTATTATTCAGTCATAATTACTTGAGTTTAGTCTCTATTTCAGAGGTCGGCACAGCGGAATGAACCTCCGACTATTCCAGCTTTTTTTTTTTTTTACTTTTTTTTTCCACAGATATTGCCATTTCGATTTGATTTGCGATTTTTTTGTCGTCAAGCTGCCAAAATGCAGTGAGTTAGTTAAAAACTGAAAGGATACTAACTTAAATATTTATTCAAATTTGTTTTTAAATATTCTGAAATGAAACCCATTTTTTTTTCTAGAGCAAACAGTAAACATAAATAAAATGACCTTACCCATCTGTAAACAAGTTGAGTTCAAATTAGGGAGAGAGTGTAGCTTATTATACAAACAAAAATAATAATTATAAAAACACAGAACACTCAGCACACTAACATGGCTGAAACTACTTTGAAATTGGACTTTGCTGTTGCTTGCTACCAGTGTCACTGGCAATACTTTCAATTTACTTTTTAGCAAGACACTCCTCATTTAGCCACCTGTGGTGCTTTTTTAGGTGCTCTTTGTTGTATTTCCTCGTGTTGTGGTAACAATTCTTACAAACTACCTGGTTTTGTTCGGTGTCTGTGACTTTGAAACCAAAATATTCCCATATTACCGATGTCTTATTTTTCTTTGATAATAATTTGTCTATTAATGCTACTAAAGCAGAAAATGACATCATCCCGCACTCGCCCGTGCTTTCCTGTTTGTTTGTTTTTATTGTGGGCGTTCCACATAGTTTGGTTGCACAGTTCTGACTGGGCAGAACGAAAGCATGGTCACTCAATTGGCTAGTAAGACTATCACAAACAGGCGGTAGTCACTCATTTGCTCCAAAATTCAATAATATATCTATTTCATATTGTACATTTTAAAATGCAATTGCGATTCGATTTCAATTAATCGCAGAGCACTACTTCCAGCTGCAACCCAGTATTAGGAAACACCCATACGCACTCATTCACACACATACACTACAAACAATTTAGCTTACCCAATTCATCTACTGTATAGCGCATGTCTTTGGACTGTAAGGGCACCCAGAGGAAACCCACGCGAACACGAGGAGAACATGGAATCTCCACACAGAAAAGACAACTGGCCCAGCCGGGACTCGAATCAGTGACCTTCTTGCTGTGAGGCGACAGTGCTAACCACTGAGCCACTGTGTCACCATAATTGTTATTAATATACTGAAAAAAGAACCTGTTATCACCCAATAAATCCTCCAATATGGAATTAGTTTTACTGAACTCAGTGCAGTACATGTTGGCATTGTCCCCAACATAAAGGATGCTTATGATAGCTTACAGTTTAGCTAGTATATGGTGTTTTAAGAGCCTTCAAACAGCTCTACCCTTGATGTCTCAAAATAGTTTTTTTAGAAGTCAACTCACAAGGTCTTGGAACAGAGCAGTAGAGTGTAATTTTTGAATCAGTTTTCCATTTCTCCATTTCCCTCTTCATATCTGCAGCACATTGTCTTCCGAGACCTTTGAGACCTACAGATTTCTCTCATAAATGAGTCTGCATCCAAGCTCAGGTTTTAAATTGAGCTCTGATGGGCATTCGTTTGGCTTCCGTGCACCTAGCATTTTTATTTATTTATTTATTTTTAAGCTGTCTGATTAGAAAATGCAGGAAGAAACATAAAGGGACATAAAAGCACACAAGCACACACACACACACACACACACACACACACACACACACACACACAC
>CAIGQZ010032461.1:537788-554625 GCA_903798205.1 Danio tinwini | reverse complement strand
ACATATACATATACACATATACATATACACATATACATATACACATATACATATACACATATACATACAGTATAGGGAATATATACATTGTATTGTTGTTCTTGATTAATCTCTTTTTATTGTTTTCTGCCAACACGGTTTAATAGCCTATTAGTTGTTTCTAATAAATACCATTATGATGTTTACTTTTCTCTTTTATTTAATATCTGTGTGTAGGCTACAGTGTTGTACTACAGTTGTAAAGCTACTTTTAGCTTTTGACATGGATTTTTGTGTATTGTAAATGGAAATCTTTTCTGGAACTAACGTATGTGACTTATACAATGATATGGACGATAATTGTTTATATTTAAAGCACTGTGTTAAAAGTAAATTGCAATAGTTTTATGAAGCCTTAGATCTCATGCTGGAATTTCTGGTGCTGACCGTATTTCTTCTCTCAGCAGCGCCACTGCCAGACACGTATTTTATCATTTGTTTTGGTGTGGGCTTATTTTTATCAGTACTTGACAATGAAACACCGGTTGCCTGCGATATGTCTGGATGTAGAGATGTGACTGTTCACTCAGGTGGGCCTGTACCTGTTGCAGGATGCTCTGTCTCACCCGGCTGGATCTATTTCAGTCTCTGTCTTTTCACCTTTACTCTGAGTCAGACTGTGGATTTCTCTTTGATTTGGACTCTTTATGTAGAATATTTTGATTTAATGTGTATGTATGTGCACGTGCTTATGTGCACCCATTTTTACTAGTAAGTGAACTTCATAGGGAGTCAGACGTTTGGAGGGATGTCAAAATGAATTATTGAAAATGTTGCCTCAAATATGAAGCCATCAAAGCTTAACGTATATATGTGTGTGTGTGCGTGTGCGTGTGCGTGTGCGTGTGCGTGTGCGTGTGCGTGTGCGCGCGTGCGCGCGTGCGTGCGTGCGGTTTGTTAGCTACACCTTACTAGTTTCGAGTTGGACCCCCTTTTGCCTTCAGAACTGCCACAATCCTTCATGGTATAGATTCAACAAGGTACTGGAAATATTCCTCAGATATTTTTGGTCCATATTGACATGATAGCATCATGCAGTTGCTGCAGATTTGTCAGCTGCACATCCACAATGCGAATCTCCCGTTCCATCACATCCCAAAGGTGCTCTATTGGATTGAGGTCTTGTGACTGTGGAGGCCATTTAAGTATAGTGAACTTGTTGTCATGAGATGATTCACGCTTTATGACATGCCGCGTTATCCTGCTGGAAGTAGCCATCAGAAGATGGGTACACTGTGGCCATAAAGGGATGGACATGGTCAGCAACAATACTCGGGTAGGTTGTGGCATTAACACGATACTCAATTGATACTAATGGACCCAAAGTGTGTCAAGAAAATATCCCCCACACCATTACAACACCACCACCAGCCTGAACCATTGACACAAGGCAGGATGGATCCATGCTTTCATGTTGTTGATGCCAAATTCTGACCCTACCATCTGAATGTTGCAACAGAAATCAAGATTCATCAGACCAGGCAACGTTTTTTCAATCTTCTATAGTCCAATTTCGGTGAGCCTTTGTCAATTGTAGCCTCAGTTTTCTGTTCTTAGCTGACAGGAGTGGCACCCAGTGTGGTCTTCTGCTGCTGTAGCCCATCCACCTCAAGGTTGGATGTGTTGGTCATTCAGAAATGCTCTTGTGCAGACATCAGTTGTAACGAGTGGTTATTTGACTTACTGTTGCCTTTCTATCAGCTCATCTGGCCGTTCTCCTCTGACCTCTGGCATCAACAGGGCATTTGCGCATCAGAACTGCCGCTCACTGGATATTCTCTCTTTTTCAGACCAGTCTCTGTAAACCCTAGACATGGTTGTGCCTGAAAATCCCAGTAGATCAGCAGTTTCTGAAATATGCAGACAAGCCTATCTGGCACCAACAACCATGCCACGTTCAAAGTAATTTAAAACACCTTTCTTCCCCATTGTGATGGTCGGTTTGGAGCAGATCGTCTTGACCATGTCTACATGCCTAAATGAATTGAGTTGCTGCCATGTGATGGGCTCATTAGAAATTAGTGTTGAGCTGTGTGTATATATATAGTTATAATATATTCTTAAAGCGATATATAGTATATAAGTTTTAAAGAAAAATATTTTATTATAAATATTCATGTAAATATAATTTAATATATTGTAAAGAGTTATTTATTTATCGGTTGGTTGTTACACATTTTACTGATCTTCACAAATCTTCATTCAGTTCATTTATGAATGTGTTTTTTGATTATTTTCTGTAATATCTCAGTATTTTTAACAGCATCATCCACACATAGTGCTGTTATGGTCCAAGTTTACGAAATACAAGTGCATGTAAATATGTGACCTATACCCCTGTGCTTAGATGAAACTGCCATTCCCTCAATTTATTATTGCTATGCACTAATTCACAAAACAGCAGCTGTATTTTCTCTCCAGTGAGAGTGGAGTAACAGCATTTGTGGATGAATCCACCCATATCTATCTGATCCCGGGATTTCCTCTCTAACCATGTAAACATCATTACCACCGGATGAAGCCAGCAGCCACTGCCACAGATTAGCATAGGTTATGCGTAAACATGCCAAATTAATCTGATGACTTGCTAATTTGACTGAAATTAATTGACACTGAGTTATTTAAATTCTTACCTTGCAACTCTAACACGTTTACGAGCTGCTTACAGTTCTGTACGTGCCGAACATACATTTAAACGTTTATATTCCTCTTATTGCTGCTATGCGTTTATGTAAACTGTTGGACTGTGTGAAATATAATCTGCTTATTTTCTTCTGAGGAATTATGGTCATTATATAGCATTGTTAGCACAGCTGATACTCAAATGTCTTTCTTCTCTTCAGGTGGGCTGCTCATATCAGGACTTAAGCACCTCAAATCTCTTTTCCAGCCCCACGAAGGGTTTTAGCATGCTAGTGCTAATAGCCTATTTGGCAGCTAGTCTTTATTCATGAGGTTTAGGGTTTTCTGCAGTCTGAAAAAAGAAATGTTAGAAACGTTATATAATTTTATGAATAATAGAAACTGTCATGAATTTTCCATGATCTTTCATCATGAATATGAATTTTTCTAGCTATCCTGCAACTATAATTTAATTTCCTTGGAAGTAATTGATTTGTGGGTTAAAATGTGTGAGAACCCTGAAGGATTTTCTTGGCTTTTTATCTTAAAACATTGTATTTCCTCTTTTCTTTCTCCTGTATTCAGGTAGAGGCCATCTTGGTGAACATTTTTGGAGGTATTGTTAACTGTGCCATCATTGCTAATGGCATCACCAAAGCCTGCAGAGAACTGGAGCTCAAGGTTCCCCTGGTGGTCAGGCTTGAAGGTGAGTGATAATAACATTTTAAAGGGGGACATATTAGACTTACAAAGTTTCTTCCCCATTACATTCACAAACATTACCAACATTATGCCATAGGGGTAAGTCATTTCACTACATGGCCGTAAGTGCAGCTCCTATGTCTTTGAATAGGGAAACTTTCAAAATTCTCCTTTGCCATGATTACTATGAAAATAACACTCTACATTTTGTAAACAGGTTTCTAGCTTACGTAAACGTAGAAAATTGCCTTTGCAGATGATGTAACTGCAGAAGAGTCTTTATTTAATTACAAAAAAAAGAAACTGGTCATTTTTAAAGTGAGATGCTAATAAACTGATCACACTAATTGAGACCTTCAGTCTTGTTTGAAACCTACAGGTAAGTGTGGATTGGAACTAAACTCTGCAGGGCTACAACCCTTAAGCAGTGGTGGAACGAGTACTGAAAAATCATACTCAAGTAAAACTACCATTACTTGGCCAAAAATGTAGTGAAAGTAAAAGTATCTTTTGTAAATATTAATCAAAGTATGAGTAAAAAGTAGCCCTTTCGAAAGTACTAAAGAGCAGTAAGTACACAGTGAACGGCTTATGCGTTTACATACAATTTGTGCAGGCACGTGTAAACGTAACATTCTGTAGTGGATTTATTTTTTGCTTAAGGCCATTAAGCCATGTTTTTAGTCATCATACATTAAGCATCCTTCATCTTCTCATCAATGTCTAAACAGACTCTGAGTGCGTGTAAATATTTTGGACATCTTCTTGGATAATTTTATTGCTTCCAAACACTTTGCTGCTTTTATAAAGTGCCTATGTCTTGAGGTAGTTACTTTCTACAGTATGTGTGATTTGATTAGACGGGAATCACAGGACTGATTTTTCCACTTAGCCAATCCCCATACACATGAAAAAAGTAAGGTAGTGACTGCTATTTGAAGGAAAATAATAGAGTAAAATTACTGATACAACACTACAATTTAACTCAAAGGAAAGTAAAAGTACACATTTTTAATAATTCCTGAGAAAAACTAGTCAATTGCAGTAATTTGAGTATTTGTAATTTGTTACTTTGCACTACTACTAGAGACCTGGAGGTTGGTTGAATGGATTAATAAATACTGTAGTAAAACTCAACTGTTCAACTCAGGGCAAGTTCAAGTGGAGTGTTTTTTTAATATTTGGAATCATGATGAAATCTAATAACAACTGCCCCATACATTTTATTTCTAAGCATTCAAATCATGCCAAAAAGCATTTGTTTTTCATGTTGACCAAGCTAATGCACGTGTGCACTGCATAATACATCTGTATTATCACCTGTACCAACTATGTATCATGTTCAAAAACTGAGTATATTACGAGGTTAAACTAACAAGGCTTTACTTTAAATTGAATGCAAATTATCTATTTATTATTACCAGAGGAATATTTGGTTGAATGGAGCTGTGATAAGAGACTGGATAAACAAGATAATGTGACTGATAAAACAACCAATTGTGTAAAACTTCTCACATTTGGTCAAATTTTGATCTTCTATTGGTCACACGAATTCACTGGTCAGAGTTCACTAAGCTTGACCTCTGGATTGCAACAACATGCAAAATTTTTCACAGCAGCTTACGAATGAATGAAAGTAAATCAAGAAAATACATACTTTAACTAAGACAAGAGCTGTAAAGTCTCTGCCCTCTTTTCAGGGAGCAGCAGCTTATTTGCATTTAAAAAGTCTTTGTTGTAGAGTTAATTCAAGCCTTTCTGCAACGACGAGTCACAAAGTCGTTACAAAGTTCACGCACAAACACAGACACACACACAGCGTGGGCGTTTAACTTTGCACTGTTTTTGCACAGTAAATGAGACAGGATACAGGGTAATATCTACTGCTGTAAGCATCTTCTTTTATAATTGTGCTGACATGCGGCTGTGGTGATAAAGTAAACACGGTAAAATCGCTGTAATTCATTACAAACATGCACTGTTTTAGAAACGATTTATTTGGATCTTATTTAAAAACAAAAAAACAAAAGAGACTTTATGTCTTTGTCACTCCAATATGACTGTGGACACACTATACCTACACACAGTTCTGTCCAAACAGCTTACAAAAGATCATCATAGGTGCCCTTTAAATGATCTGTGTAGTAGAGCTGTAATCGGGCCATAAAAGTTAGGCCCGAGCCCAACAGAATTCGGCCCGAGCCTGAAAGGTACATTTTGATTGACAGCTTTATAAAGCCTGAACCCGTTTATAACCCCACATTATTCAAATGTGCACATGCACACAGCTCCTTAGTTTTTTTTTAGAATGAGTCATTTATATGTTTTAACATAATTTATTCATTACAAATGTAGGCTATAGACCACTTGGAAATTGGAACAAAGAAATAAAATAAAAGTCCTTTGTAACATTGTAACATCTCAGCACTCTAAATAGGCCTAGGTACATAGACTTAGCCTTTAAATTGGCCAACACACTAATAAAAATAAGTCTGTCTCAACAAATTAAATTAAAATAAATTATAAATGATGACGGGTATTTGGCAATAACGAAATTAAGATAAAGGCTCTACGGGATTTGTTTCCCCACTTCTCTTCACAATCTGGCATTAAGGCGACGGTAAAGTTGAATATCAAAAGAATAGCCTAATGCCAACATTACCCTGTTTACTCTGTCTACATTATAATTTTGTGGTTTCATTAATATTTATTAATAATTTAATAACCCTTTACTCACCAAGATTAGGCTACGTGTTTTTATGGAGGAACATTATTGAATCCACTGTAAATGGCTTTAGCGCAGTCCTGCGCTGAGGATGGTGCGTCCAGCAGCACCGAACACCCTTTCGTTGCTGCTGCTACAGACCGAGATGCATAGTTCTGATCTAGCTAATTTTACAAGTTTTGGGTAGGATTGTTTGTTTATCTTCTACCAGCCAAGAACATCCATTGAATTTTTCATGACAGCGGTTTCAATGTAGCGAGTGACCTCGTTATCGTCCCTGTCAGCTTGCTGTACATACATACCTTGGTGGCTAGAATGACTGTTCTTTTTGGACTGGCGGCTGGCCTGACCACAGTCAAAATTCGCTCTTTTTTTTCACTTCTCCGTCATTATTTGTTTTACCTTTGCAGGGATGGATTTTAATGTTGTAACAATTGATTTGATTACTTAATCATGCTAATCGAAATGCATTACATGACAGTTTATTTACTGCACAAGCCAAGCCCGGCCCGGCCTGACCCCGTCTAAAATTATAGAAATTAAACCTGAACCCGTCAGGTCCCGCCGGGTGTGGTCAAAGATCTTTAGCTTTACTGTGTAGTATCTTGAGCTCTAACTTTATAGACGTATTCCAGGTAGACCTGAAACTTATATAACATCTTGTAACAAATCATAACATCCCCCTTTAAAAAAAAAAATTTGATTTTTTTAAAAACTGATTTACCTCTTAACTTTTTTTGTCAAATGATCTCTGTTACCAAACCTGCTCCAGTCAAGTGCTGTGTGTTTGGTGTTGGTTAGCAAGCGCGTCACGCCACAGCAGTTGTTGGTGGCAGTGAGAAGAGCAGAGGAGCAGGCGTTGATTGTGGACCTCTCACCTGTGTATGCTAATGCTACGCGCTCGTGTGACACTGGGCCTCGGCCTGCTCCCATCTGGCCATTAGGATAATTGGCAGAAAACAGCTGAGTCGTTTTGCCCCGGAGAGAGACATATACTCCACTCCATTAGTGTTCTGCCCCTCGTTTGTCCATGCCGTACCCTGTCCTTCTGAGGACCAATTAAATGTAGGACAAGAGAAGCATGAAGATATTTAGCACAATTAAATACACATTATATTTAATTATCTGGTAATATTTGCACTTTCAAGGGGAATGCACATGTGGGCCAAACCTGATGACAGCGATTAGAGGGATACTTTATTCAAAAATGAACGCTCCGTCATCATTTACTCACCCTCATGTCGTTCCAGACTTTCTCTGTTAATGCATAGTCACATTTACCAGTGGTCACTTTATTTTTGCAGGCAATATCCATTCATTTTTGTTACAAAATTTTTGATCACTCAATTTGGCACTTCGATATATTACTTAAGTGATTAGTTTTGTTCTTCCCAAGAGGGACTTTTAAAAGATTGTAATATTGGCTAAATGTGTTTATTAGTCCAGTCAGTATGAGCTGTTTTGAATGCTCACTGGATTTGAAACTAACTTTTATACTATATGTTTGCAGAGTTAAAGGTGCTGGATGTAAGTTTTTGACTCTTCTAAAGCATAAAAATGCCATAATATGTGTGCAGATATGTAAGAAACATGCCAAGTAAACATTCTTGTTTATCTGAAAAACAATACTGAAATACAGCCATTCAGAAGCACAGAATAGTGCACTTACTGGACTCCAACAAAATGGTAAGATTTATAATCTATTTATTCATTCATTTGTTATCTTTTCGGCTTAGTCCCTTTATTAATCTGGGGTCGCCACAGCGAAATGAACCGCCAACTTATCCAGCATATGTTTTACGCAGCGGACACCCTTCCAGCGGCAACCCATCACTGGGAAACATCCATACATATAGTCACCCCAACACAATCTCACTGCAATTTGTGACGTTTTGATTACGTGGCTAATTCAAATATATTCGTACAATCTTGTTTGTACTATTTAGTAGGATTTGCTCATTCCCCAATAATGGTTTGGTTTAGGGGTAGGGTTGGTGTCACACCTCCTTTTTAAAATTTTACATTTTCATATGAATAAACTCGAATAAATTAGCCACTAAACTGACAAAACGTAAAATAATTGTGTTTCCTCGTGAGATCAGACTAGTCACCCTGATCGGGCTTGCATTTCCACAATGCAAAAAAAAATCCTGGTTGCCTTAAACTTTTAAGCTGAATCTAATTTACCTTATGTGTCCATTGAACTTATATAATGTTAAACTGACTTGAAACAGCTTGCGTAACTTATAAAATTAAGTTAGAACATGATTAACTTAGTTTAATAAGTTACTATGACCTAATACATTTGCTGTCAGGACTAACTGATCATATAATTTTATAACATTTTAAAGTGCTGGTGATGTGGGCCAGAATGATGAAATTGATTTCAATCTCGCTTCAAGAATAAAGCTGTATGGATTATTCACATATCACATCTTTTGTGAGCTCATTATTTTAAGATGCACAGCAAGCATGTGCAAATAGAGAGAGGAAGCAGCACCTTTTGTGCTTTCCTGTTCTTGCTCTTTGGCGTGTGGCTGTTTGTTACAAAAAGACAACAAACTTTGTTTGAGCTCAGTTAACCTATGGTTAATTGCTGCACGGCTTCATTGAATGATTACTGTGTCAAGGCTTGGCTGTGTATTTAAAATGGGCCCCTTACTGTGTTGTTATTCCTCTGGCTTGTAGCACACACTGGTGATGATTCTCTGTAAACCAATAGTCTAGCTCCACTCTTTTGTTTTCAAACTGTTGTGTTGGTGCCCTTGTGAAAGGTTGGCAAAAAAAAAAGTGGTATGGTACGGTTTACTATTTTGGTACCTTTAAAAATGGAAACGGACATTAATATGTACCATACTGTACTGTACTAAACCATACCACTAAGTGGGCTATTACCAAAGCACATACTATGTTTACATGGACATCAGTAATTGCATTATTTGCCTTAATCTGAAAAAGACAATAATATGATTAAGGTGTTAACATGAGTTGCTTTTTAAATGTTCCTTTCATGATCCCGTTTTACCTGTTATAGCACATAATTCAGTTAACATCATTGCGTCACCACACTATCCACATTTCCTCAGGACTTTTATGCAATTTCAGGTGTTTCATTCTCAATTTGTCAACTTTAACTGCAGTTTGGCACTTTCACTTTCATTCAGGAACATTTCATTCATGCCCCCCGTGACAAACGAGATATTGGATGTGAGTATGAACTGCTGAAAAAGTGTTGTTTTACTGTAATGGAATTTGATACCGCACACCGATTGGGAAAAAAAACCCTTTGCATTTTGCCATGCAGTTGTCTGTGGTCCTTCACTGGCTCGGTAGGTGCAGAGAATAGTGTCAAACAGTCGTGTGTGTATAGACTGTCCTGTCTCAAAATGAGACAAAAATCCTACATGACTGTAGTAGTTTGATTGTGGTGTTTACATTTTTGTACTGCACTTTAAAATGTGACTAAAATCGGCAAACTCCACATGTCTTAATCCGATTTCTGTTTAATTCAATTATGAACTTGATCGAATTAAATTAATAAAAATAAATAAATCGATTTTATAACTAAACTTAAAAAGGTTACAAATGCTCTAAATATTTGCCAATAACAACACAAATAGTATATGTGTATATGTATCTTTTCTGTTTGTTTGTTTACAGTACTCAAGTTTACAGTACTCAGACCATTTTGTTTTAAAACTTAAAAAAAAAAGTTTCAGTTTCCTGAAAACATTTGTTAACTGATTGGGTTTTACAGTGCACAAAACTATCACAATTTTTTCTCTTTTTTCCTGATGCACTTTAGCAAATGTAGTGCAAAGCATAAAGCACTGAACTTAAAGGAGCTCACCACAATGCATTCTGCTTCCGGTGTGAAAGCTGCTTTAGGCTGTAAATGTACCCACATTCACATGAAAAGATGATCCCAAGGTTCCACAATCCTGGACCAGGCCGTTTCCTCCTGTGACCTCCAGGGACAGCCGAGTCTTTGCTGACATCCAGCATTCTCCAGCTTCAAGCGCCTAGACTGCAGCTCTGCACAAGACGTTTGGCCATAGGATAAATGGTTGTGCCCAACTGAGCCTGGTTTCTCTCGAGGTTTTTATTCTTGCCAATTGGTGAAGTTTTTTTTCCTCGCCGCAGTCGCCTCTGGCTTGCATGGTTTGGGAATTGTAGAGCTGAACTGACTGAACTGAAGCTGAAACTGAACTGACACTGTTTCAATTCACTATAATCTTCTATGTGAAGCTGCTTTGACACAATCCGCATTGTAAAAGCGCTATACAAATAAAGATGAATTGAATTAAAAGTCACATTTAGCACTGTTTTAATGGTCGTGAAGTAAGTTTCAAATGTAGTATTTGCTCATATAGTATGCAATAAGTTTAGAATTTGTTGAACAAATGGATTGGAAAAGTGCAAAAATGGAATGGAAGGAAAACCTGCAAAAGTACTGTACGCAGGGAAAAAGGGGATTTAATTTGAAACTTTTCTTTTAGAAACCATTTCAAAGTAAAAGCATCGCTCTCATGTTTTTATATATCTGTTAGATTTTGGTATATGTATTTATTAATTCATTAAATATATTTATATGATGTCATATTTTAATTCAATTATGATTTTGTTATTAATTTGTTTTATTTTATTACATAAAATGTTATTAAAGTTAAAAAGGTGAGCCACCACTTTAAAGTAAACATCTAACATGTTATTTAGTTTGAAATCATTTTCCTTTAGAAACCATTTCAAAATAAAAGCCCCGCTCTTTTGTTTAATATATTTTTCTATATTTATTAATTAATTAAAAATGTATTTAAATAATGTAATATTTCAATTAAATTATTACTTTATTAATTTGTTTTATTTTTATTACATGAAATGTTATTAAAGTTAAAAGGGTGAGCCACCACTTTAAATTAAACGTCTAAAAGCCTTTCTATAATCGTAGTGCAGAAGTAATTACTGACACACAGTTTTCACAAAGCATTTTCCATCCAAATGAAAATGCCTTGAAGCAGCAGCGGCTCTCTGGAAAAGTGAATTAAGCACAGTGGCCTGAAAGCCCTCAGTAATGGCTGTAAGAGTTAGCGTGCTGCTTACAGATCGATCCTCTATTCTGTCTCTCTGTCTGGGGCTGATCATGTCTGACAGATCGCTATAAGATGGTTCCCAGCTTAGAGTTTAGTTGTATTAGCTGCCTATTGATTCAGACCCATTTCGTAGACCAGTCTTTTCCATAAGTCCACCTTTCCAAGAAAGACTTCAGTTACAAATGATTGTCTGTATACAGTTCAAGTACATTTACACACGATCAGATCCTTCATACACGCACAATAGACTGTCAATGAGCGTCCTGTTTTTGAATTAGTGCTAAAGTGAATGAGCATCCTGTTGATGAATCAGCGCTACAGTGAATCATCCATCCAGTTTTCTTTTATTTAAAGACATTAGCTATGGATGCAATATACGTTCATCAACATATATATAAAAATTTTAATTAGACATGTAAAAAATATAAAATGTTCAAAAGTGCAATAGTGTATGCTTGATAAAATCTGCAAAATACCTTAACATTTTTTTAAATAGGATTTTCTGAATGAAAATAGTTAAGCCTTTAGAATAATGTTTCATAATAATAATATACATATTCATGTCTCTTTAATTTGTTTTAGCAGCCTATTCAGCTGATATATTTTGCATATTTCCTGTACTGATTTATCTGAATATTTTGGCATTGCATATTGCTAAAATGTGTTAAGTGGAACTAAGAGCAGTTGGAGATTAGATGTTCATGAACACTACTTTGGTAACTTATAATCAGTGGTGTAAAGTAACTAATTACAAATAGTCTAATTACAGTAATTAAATAGTTTTTCTCAGATATTGTAATTTACTAAATAGTTTAATGTGTAAATGTGTACTTTTACTTTCCCTTGAGCACATTTTTTTAGTGCGTTATCTGTACTTTTACTCCAGTACTTTCCTTCAACCTGGAGTCACTACTTTATTTTTTCTTGTCTATGAGGATTAGAAAAATCAGTCCTGTGATTCCTGGCCAATCAAATCGCACATAATAGGTAAATCACATCATAATGAACTACCTCAAGATATGGACGATTTATAATTGCAACAAACTCTTTGGAAGCATTAAAAGTGTCCAGGAAGATGTCCAAAATCTTTACAAGCATTGACCCAGAGACTGTTTAGATGCATGCCACTGAAGAGAAGATGACAGAGGTTTACTGTATGATGACCAAAATGGCCTTAAACTCCCAGCAGGCACAGGACGTCAGATTGATGTTGTATCCCAACGTCGTGGGGACGTTGCATTTTGTTTAGAAATGAAAATCGGGTTGACAACAGAACCCAAAGTCAGGCTGACATCAATGTTTAATGTCCAACCTAAAATCAACCAAATATCAACGTCTAATGATGTTACAGCTTGACATTGTGTGGACATTACCACTATGATGTCTATCAGACGTTGGATTTTGGTTTCCATACCTGATGAATAAATGTCAGTGTTTGACATCAATATGACGTTGGTTTAAGATGTTGGCTTGACGTTGGATTTTGGTCATTTTCTAACACAACCAAATATCAACATCATTTGATGCAGTTATTGTTGCCCTTAGATGCTGGCTAGACATTGAATTTTGGTCACTCAACATCAAAATCTAACCTAATATTAATGTCTCATGACGTTGTGTGCCTGCTGGACAGTTACTAAATGCACTACAGAATCTTATGTTTACACACATCCACAATTTACCTGTAAATGCATCAGCTTTTTACTGCGCAATATTCACTAATTATTAGACTTATTATACTTAGAAATATTACTGAGTAATATTTACAATAGATACTTTAACTCTACTTGCAGTACATTTTTAGGCAAGTAATGGTACTTTTACTTGTGTATGATTTTTCAGTACTCTTTCCACCTCTACTTATAATAGTAATTTATTTGCATGGTTACAAAACAAAATCATAATCATTTAGTTTTTTCAAACTGCTTACACACATTTTCAAAACTCTACACACAATTCCCAAAACTGCACACACAAAATGCAAAATGCCTCACATCTCCTTCAAAATGTAACACTGCATTCAAAATGCCATAAACACATATCAGAATGAAGCATTTGCATCAAATGGCAAACATTTCTTTCATAATATAACACTTTTGGATATAGCATGTCAACACTTGTTCTAAATCTAAAGCTCTTTGCTCTTTATAGGCCTATATCTACAGACAATGTTCTACAGTAAAAAATAATCTGCTGAGAGGGATAACAGGTACACTATAAACACCAATCACATGAAGAAACAGAAAATATTCAGGTCAAACATTACTGCTGTATACAGTAGCATACAACAAAACCATAAACATACTGTAAAAATGCATGTAAAGCAAAATTATATTCTTCAGAATACAGAAATACAGAGTGTGGGGTCTTTGCCTGGAGAAGCATAATGTGGGCATAGGGTAGGCCATCAAACACTTTACAGAGCCAGGCTGAGAAGAATTCCTCTATTCTTTTCTAAAGGAATTCAGGATTTAGAAAAGGTGAATATGCAGTACACAAAAAAAATACAAATTGTTTTATTTTTTTATTTATTTATTTAGGCTCAGAAAAGCCCTGTCCTGGTCACCTTTGACCAATTTATATGCCTATACTACAGTAAAGCAGCGATTGGTTAGTGATCAGTTAAGGAATTAGTGCTTCCACATGTGAGGAGCGTGTGTGTAACCTTGTGAATAAGTGTAGCGTTTTGATTGGTTGTGTTTGGAGGAGGAAAGCAAGTAGCTTCTTGTTAGATTTTTGCGTTTTACGTACAATGTGTTGTACGTAATTGTAGAGCAATGTGTTTAGTGCTTTGAAAAAAGTGTTTTATGAATTAAAAACTAGTTCAATTGTGTTTTATAATTGAAAGCTTAGTTTAAGGCTGAGAAATAGCTTAAAGTTTTTGAGATTTGCTGTGTAGCTTTGCATTTTGAGTGAAATGTTGCAGAAATTGACATGAAAAGATTTTGTGTGTAAGAAAAAAAACTGGGGAAAAAACTGTATGAGAAGATATAATGGAGTTCAGAACTTCACATTCCTTTTCACCAGGATATCTTGCAGTTTTGATTGTATTTGCACTAATAATAAAACATGAGGTTAATAATATTTATGAAAAAATATATATGCTGACCAAAACTACATTTATTTTATCCAAAATGCAATAAAAACAGTAATATGATGAAATATTGCAGCTCAAAATGACTGTTTTTTGTCTTATATTCTAATATTTCTACTAACTTTATTGTAATAATTGCTATTAATAAACTATTAACTTTGACTTTTGACTCGATAAACTCCTGATTTGCTAATTATTAAGCTATTAGTTAGGTTTAGATCAGGGTTGTCCAAACTCGCTCCTGAAGGGCCGGTTTCCTGCATATTTTAGTTCCAACCCCAATAGGCTCTATGCACAGCTAGAGTTTTAAAGCCAATGACAAACTTCTGGTGAAAGCTAATGTGACTATTTTCAATTTCACAAGGTTGTTTTTACAGCATCGATGTTGTAATGTAATTACAATACATTCTGTTAAATAGACTTAAGCATTCATTTAGTTGTTCAAGTGTAAAACGGCATGAAAGACCGCTGTAACCACTGGCACCGTCAGTAGCAACAGGCTAGCACAGAAATTCCATTGAAAATACTGGTATAAAATAAACTGTCATATTTTAAAGACATGGCAGGGGGAAATGGAATTTAATGCAGTGCTTCTTGTATGATCTGAGACCCACTTCATATTGTATATCTAACAGACAGTGAAGATTGCTGATTTTTAAAGAAATCAGATCTTAAACGTGACAGTTTTGTAATAGAAAGACAGTTCACCAGAAGCCCTTGGGGCTACCTGGCTGAAAATTAAAATTCTCTGTCTATATAGCCCATTAAACACACCTGAACCAGCTAATCATGCTCTTTCTAGGTATACTAGAAACTTTTAGGCAGGTGTGTTGAAGGAAGTTGGAGCTAAACTCAGCAGGATACCTGCTCTCCTGAACCGAGTTTGGACACCCCTGGTTAAGATATTAGGTAGGATTAGGAATGTAGAATAATATCATGCAGAATATTCACATTTTTAAGTTAACAGACAATGTTTTAATAATAGACAGTTAATAAGCCACTAGTTAGAGATTTAGTTCTTAAACTAAAGTGATACCATATTTTAAATGTATTCTTGTCCATTTCCAGCATCGTTAGTCATCATTAGTGTCATATACTGTATGATCCTTTAGAAATTAATAAAATAAAAAATCGTTCTCTTATCAGTTGAAAAGAGCCATCTTGATGGAAGAACTCTTACTTTTATTCAAATTTATTAAATTAAATAATATTTAAATTAAATAATACTCCATTGTGATAGTGTCAGGAAGATAATGTATGCATAATGACTTATTTAAGTAGTTTTTTTTTTATTAGTAGAAAGGCTCACTCAAATCTCATTATTATTATATCTGCATCATCAGAGATGCTGTCAGTCTCATAATGAACATTTATGCTTAAACATTTGCTATTTTACTTGAGTCAGCTTTGTTCAGTTGTCATAATTCAATTCATTCTAATTCACGCCGGCTGGTGTAAAGTTGGTCTCTAGCAGCACCCAGTGGCAGAGACTGAAACTGTCCACTCTTACAATAATATACAGTAATATCTATGAAATATCACAACCAATACAGCACATATGGCACACTCAGAGAGATATGACTCGCAAAAAGCCCCCCGCGCCCCCCCCCCCCCCCCCCCAGTCCCAAATAAACATAAATGTTGAGTATTCTTTCCAGTGTTTTGTTGACGTTTGCTCTTGCTGGCCTCTGGATATCCTATACTCTCCGCTAATGAAATTATACAATTGATTGTTTTGTGCTGCCAAATGTGGGAGACGTGTTAGAAATGAGTTATTGTGCGAGCGGACAAACGCGCTGAAATATTAGTAGTTAAGTGGTGCTGGTAATTGAATTCCTCATGAAACTGCTATTGATTAGAGCATCTTCTCTCCGGAGAGAGCGAGGATTATCATAATTACACGGCAAGACAACACACACACAAACACACACACACACACTTTATATGAGGCATACATGTGGCTGCATTGTAAACTCAGTTGTGTGAATGTGCATGAATTATTTTTGAGAAAAGTTGTGGATTTAATCTGGTGATGGTCAGATGTATGTGTACAGGATAATTGGGTTATAAAACATGAGGATTTAGAGTATGGCCTATTTCATGACTGAATAATAGTCACTTATATGCAATTTTAAATGTATAGGCAGCATGGTGGTAGTGGTTAGCACTGTCACCTCACAGCAAGAAGGTCGCTGGGTCGAGTCCAGGCTGGGCCAGTTGGCATTTCTGTGTGGAGTTTGCATTTTCTCCCCGTCTTCGTGTGGGTTTCCTCCGGTTGCTCTGGTTTCCCCCACAGTCCGAGACATGCGCTATAGGTGAATGGAATAAACTGAATTGGCTGTAGTATAGTTTTTTGTTGTTATTATTATTACTATCATAACTTTTTTTATCATTAAAAACTGCATGTAAGCTAATACGTATATATTATCCAGTAATGTCACACATAAAATTTAGTAGTTATATAGTAGTTATAAAAAAAACTATAGAATATAGAATTAATAAAATGTAATATTATTATCATTACTACATAAAATATTATATTAAATTAAAAATACAAAAGTTAAA
>CAIGQZ010032461.1:523521-534459 GCA_903798205.1 Danio tinwini | reverse complement strand
ACTATTTTAAGGTCAAAATTATTAGCCCCTTTAAGATAACTTTTTTTCTGATAGTCTACAGAACAAATTATCTTTATACAATAACTTGCCTAATTTCCTTAACCTGCCTAGTTAACCTAATTAACCTAATTAAGCCTTTAAATGTCACATTAACCTGTATAGAAGTGTCTTGAAAAATATCTAGTAAAATATTATTTACTGTTATCATGGCAAAGAGAAAATAAATCAGTTATTAGAAATGAGTTATTAAAAGTATTATGTTTAGAAATGTGTTGAAAAAATCTTCTCTCCGTTAAACAGAAATCGGGGAAAGAATAAAGAGGGGAGCTAATAATGCTCACTTCAACTGTATGATGCGTCCCTCAGAATAATAATCTGCTTGTTTATCAGAACAAAATGCAAAGCCCTAAAAATCCACAATAAATGATTTCTCTTTGTTTTGCTTCCCTGTCCAGGAACAAACGTCCACGAGGCGAAGCGTATCCTGTCTGAGAGCGGTCTGCCCATCACCTCCGCCACTGACCTCGATGATGCTGCCCGCAAAGCTGTCGCAGCCATTGCCAAGAAATAAGTGCATATATTCATAACGCACATTCACAAAACAGACACACCGATAAACAAAAACACCAACAGAGCTGCGGCCAGAAACAAACAGAGCCATACACACTTCAATAACTCACACACGGCTGAACAACAGCTTCTTATATACATCGTTTTTTTTCATGGACAGAACGATTTTCAGGGACATCCGACGATTGCCGGGTTGAGATATTTTTGTCATCCAAATGCAGCCATTTCTGTAGCTCAAATATTTTCATAACATTCATTGCCTTACTTTTTATGCAAAGTTTCATTAACTGATTATGAGTATGGATTTTTATTTTTAATTAAGCTTTGAAAGTATTCATATTAATACCTTAACTGCATTCCATGTGAATTCTAATTCCGTCATAGTTCTTTGCCTTAAGTAAACCATGAACCATTAAAATGCCATGTGGGGGAATTGCCTCATTTTTGTTTGATTGAACTGTGAAATACATATTAAATCTGATATTGATTTTCTGATCTCTATATGATATCACCGTCCCAGTTTGACTTTAAGGTTTATCTTGTTTATAAAGCTGTAATAGAAATTTCTTATTGATATAAAAATGCAAAACTCTACATGTCTATAATTTCCCTGCCTTAATTGGTTATTGAATAGTAAATGGAATATTTATAAAGTTTCTAGATTACATAAAGAAAATCTAATCTGTTATATCTGTATGCATCATGATTTATATTTGCATCTAGTTTTTTTTTTCATTCCATAAAGTGGTGGTTTTTATACTGTGCCTGTCATAAGGATGTTTTAAAACCTGAAGGCCCATAATACATGGAATTATCTTTTTGTAATCTTGAATGTATTTTCAAAGTTAATGTATATTAAAAATGAGTCAAAATGTTTAGAATAAAACAAGATTTGAATTATACTTTTTTTTTTCTTTTCTCTCTGTGCTTCCTTTCACAAAAGTACTGCATTCCCTTAGTATCGCTTTCTGTCAAGAGTCAAGAAATTTTGCATTCACTTCAATAAATATGGTTTACTCAAGATACTAACAAAAGTACTGCATTCCCCCAAAAAATTATATTGAAAAAAACACACACATATATATATATATATATACATATATGTCTGATGATTTGAAGTGCTTATTTTATGCTCGCTTTAAGTTGCTTTGGATAAAACTCTCTGCTTAATGAATAAATGTAAATATACAAATGCAGGGTCTGGCTGAAGACTCAGTGCAATCTGAGCTGCATTCAATGCTTTTTAAATGGGCTCGCCTAACCCTACCCCTCACAGTCATGTCACTAGCTTCATTAGGTGCATTGTGTCTGACATTGCATCTCAATCTCAGCTTGTATCATAAAGGCTGCATCCAGATACTATTGAAGTATTGTGTTTCCCCTCAAAGTATTGTGTTCCCTTAACAGCAATACATTATTTTTTGTTAAATCATAAACGTATTGTGTTCCATCAAGTAAATTCGGTGGAAAAACAATTCTCTCGCCAAAATATTACATTTCTTTAGAAGCTTTGCATTTTTTTTGCAATAGCACTGCATTCCTCCCAAAATCGAATTAGCATCTTTAGTTGAAACTCTTGTGTTCTCTAACAAAATTATTGTTTGCTTGAGAAACATTGCACTTCTTTGAAAAAGTATTGACACACATGATATATGTTCTCTTGCTTGGTGGATTGTTCTACGATTTTTTTTTTTCTAAAAACATTAGCATTTTCTCACAAAAGTGTTGTTTCTTTAACACTTGACCTACCAAGGCAATCATGTTAAATAAATAGATTTAATTTATTAACTATATTAACATAAACCATACAACAATAGTACCCTGACTTATCCCTAAATATGTATACACTACCTGACAAAAGTCTTGTCGTCAATCCCAGCTGTAAGAGCAACAAATAATAACTTGACTTCTAGTTGATGATCATTTGTTAGTGGCAGAAGGTAGATTTTTCATATGAATCATCTGTTGAACTGCATCACAATCATCAGACATACTGCAGACCTATTGGAACCCATGTGAACCCAAGATTCTCACAAAAATCAGTCAAGTTTGGTGAAGGAAAAATCATGGTTTGGGGTTATATTCATTATGGTGGCGTGCGAGAGATCTGCAGAGTGGATGGCCGCATCAACAGCCTGAGGTATCAAGAAATTCCTGCTGCCAATTACATTACAAACCACAGGAGAGGGCAAATTCTTCAGCAGGATAGCGCTCCTTCTCATACTTCAGCCTCCACATCAATCTTCCTGAAAGCAAAGAAGGTCAAGGTGCTCCAGGATTGGCCAGACCAGTCACCAGACATGAACAATATTGAGCATGTCTGGGGTAAGATGAAGGAGGAGGCATTGAAGATGAATCCAAAAAATCTTGATGAACTCCGGGAGTCCTGCAAGAACACTTTGCCATTCCAGATTAATTTATTAATAAGTTATTTGAGTCATTGCAGAGATGTATGGATGCAGTTCTCCAAGCTCATGGGAGTCATACACAATATTAATTCTTTTTCAACTGCTCCATTACTTTATATTCTGTACTGTACATTATTTCTGTTAAGTGACAAGAGTTTTGTCTAAGCAAAGTCAGACTTACTGTCCTAATTAAATAATTAAAAATCAAGGCATGAGCATATTTTATTTTGGTAAAATAAGTGTATACTAGAGGTCTTTGTCTTTAATACAAGCCACTTCTAGAAGTCAAATGATCAACTAGAAGTCAAGCTTTTGTTTGTTATTCCTAAAACTTGGATAGGCTACAAGACTTTTTTCAGGTAGTGTACAATATATTTAATTGTTAATTAAGAAGTTCTGAGTATGTCAATGTTGAATTGAGTAGTCAAAAATCCTAGCAACTTTCTGCTAACTAAAAACATAACCTTCTGATAGCAAAAACAAAAGTTTACCTCAAACATGTCTTTTGAAAGAACATTTGCTCTCATGTTTGTAGACAAATCGAGGAATGCACAATTGCAAATATGACAACATTTAGAGCTTTATTTTAAAACATCAATAGAATAATATGAACAATCAGAATGACGGCAATGGGCGTTCTAGTAGTTATCAATTTGTAGTAGTTCCAGTTAAAAAGATTTAAAAACTTGAAACATCTGTATACTTTCACAGAAATATTGCATTTTATTTTATAGTCTTTCATATTATTATATAGACCTCTGTCTCTGTCTGTCTGTAAATGGGACTATCATAAGCAAAATGTGTATTAAAACCAGCAATAACAATTACAGCACTACACTGTGTGTGAGTGTGCATTCACAGGCGTTTTCTGAAATCTATCCTTGTCAGCGGGTTAGAACATTTAATGGATTATCTGTCAAGCAACGTGAGAGGACAGCCGGACCGGATCAAGTGCCTCGAGCAACAGACCTCTGTCTCACTTTCTCGTCGTCTTCTTACACTTTTTTTTTTTCAATCTGCCTTACGCTCAATTCTCACTCTTCAGTCTCACAGTCAAATTGATCTGTGAGCCAAAAGCTGCGAGGATGCCAAAATCCACCCTCACGGCTTGCAAAGTGCTGGTTTTTGGCCCAGTAATGTCATGTCTTTGTGTACTTATCCATAAAAGTTGCATGTGAAGGTGAAGTGTGGATGGGTGTAAATCAAGTAGATGGTTCAATAATTGCCTATTTCAAGCTCTTCCTTCAGCGTGTCAAATACAAGTATGTTGATGGATTACACTGTGGTGTTCGAGTCTTGTTAGAATATGCTCTCGTGGTGTCATTGTAGAATTCAGAGGTCACTGAATGCCTGTGTCGGGGAAGGTAAATGCAATGAAGAAAATGACTTCCACTTAGTATATTTATACTGTGTTATTATATATAAGAAAGTGGACAGAAAAGCATTAAATCTGTCTATAAGCAACCTTTGGAACACAAAAAAAAAATATCTTTAAATTAAATCTAATCCATGATGCAAATCTCACGTTCCATAACATCCCAAAGGTGCTCTATTGGATTGAGTTTCTCTTTTTCTGACCATTCTCTGTAAACCCTAGAAATGGTTGTGCATGAAAATCCCAGTAGATCATCAGTTTCTGAAATACTCAGACTAGCCTGTCTGGCACCAACAACCATGCCACGTTCAAAGTCATTAAATCACCTTTCTTTCCTATTCTGATGCTCGGTTTGAACTGCAGCATGTCTACATGTCTACCAGGTCTTGACCATGCCTACATGTCTTAATGCATTGAGTTGCTGCCATGATTGGCTGATTAGAAATTAACGAGCAGTTGGACAGGTGTCCCTAATAAAGTGGCCAGTGAGTGTATATGTTCTAAATAAATTGTCCCTCTTCTGCACTTCTTTTTAACCAAAACTATCATCTATGGAAGAACCAGTGGGGTCCATTCTTGTTTATTCTTGTCACTTGGCACGTTTTGAGCTTCCACAGAAACCAACAAGGTTTATTCTTGCATATCACAAAGCATGTTTCAGCTTTCACAAAAAATAAATGAAGTTCAATCTCGCGTCTTATGACAGACCGACCCAATCTCACGGCAATTCATAACTTTTTGATTCAATGTTTGTGAATTTGTGTGAATTTGTACGATCTTATTCATACAATTTAGTATGATTTGCTCATCCCCCAATGATGATTGGGGTGTAGGGGTAGGGATGGGTGCCATGCCTCCTTTTTAAAGTTGTACATTTTTGTCCGACTGAACTCAAAACGTAGTTACGTTTCCTTGTGAGATCAGGCTGGGCAGACTTGAGCTTCTGCAAGAACCAATAAGCTTCATTGTTGTTTCACATGGCACATTTCAGCAAATCCAATCGCAAAATGGGGTTTATTCTTGCTTGTCAGGTGGCACATTTTAATCTTTCACACGGTGTTAACTTCATTGACAAAATTTTGTCAGAATTTTCATGACGACCCAAAACTAAATAAAAATTAAGTGATGATGACAACAACTATAATAAAAATATACTGACTTTTTTATTGACTAATAAAATGATGGACGTTTTTTTATGTAAAATATTCAATCAGAATTGGTGTGATGCATGAGGCACAGACAAATTTGAAAAGTAACTGATCCACCAGTAAACACGAGACGAGTTGTGTACAACTATATAATAAAATGGTAACAGCTGAGAGAAAAAGAAGAAAACTTTCCTGTTTGATGACAAGACAAAAAGGCCATGAGTAAACTGTGTGGGGAGGAAATCACTCATTAAAACAACAAATCTAAAGTGACAGCATGCCAAAGAATCATTGTGAATTTCACGTAAAGGCAAACTTGATAATGATTCAGAGGACTAAAATTTGACTCAAACTAAAATGGAATTTCAGTCAAAAGACTGACTAAAACAAAAGTCAAAATGTGCTGTCAGATTTTGTTAACCCTGCTTTCACAACAACCAATGAGGTTCAATTTTATGTGTTGTGGAAGATTTGAGCTTCTGCAAGAGCTAGTAAGGTTCATTTGATGTGTATCACCTACACTCATACACTCAAAAAACATTTTTTTTTGTTCGTTTAAACTACTTATTTAAAATGAGCTGAACCAACAAAATTCTTGAGATTTCATTGGGACAACTTAATTTTTTTATGTTCAATCCACATAAATTTGTTAAAAGTGTTAAGTTAATATAATCAATTTGTGTGGGGACGACATGAATGAATTGTGTGGAACCTTGCATTTTTTACAGTGTAAAAAAATGACCTTTGCTGCTTGTTCAAACTACTGATTTAAAATGAGCTGAAACAACACAATTCTTGAGGGGGTTTTTTTGAGACAACTTAATAGCTTTATGTTCAATCAAATTACATTTGTAAAAAAACTAATAAGTTAACTTAATTCTTTCATATTGTCCCAACTCAAATCAGTTTACAGTGTAGCACGCTTGATATTCAGCAAAAGCTAAAAAAGCTTATTCATGCACATCAGGTGAGCATCAGGTGACCAGTAACCAATTAGGTTTGTTTTCAAATATCAGTCAAGTTATGGTTGAGTTTCTTCTTATGTTTGCTGTTGTTAATAAGCTAAAAATAAACCTCTCATTATATAAATCAGTCATGTTTCTTCTGAAGACTTGGATTAAACTGCTGGATTCATATAGATTTATTGTTTGATCTCTATGGAAGTTTTGAAGTGTCAGAGTTTTGAATAAATAAACTTGTTCTAGGACACAAGGGTGGGTAAATAATGACAGTTTTAGTTTTTTGCTTTTTTTGTGAGGTGAACTAACCATTTAAGATGATACAGACTGTAAATTCCAAGGATAATAATAGCTAGCTATCACTTTGTACTATGAAAGCCATTCCATATCCTATTCTCATTACGTAAACTGCATTTTAAAGAGCCATCTTTCTTTACATACACCCTTGTAATTGTTCACTTGGAGTTTTGAACGGATTGCGGTCACTTTTTTTCCTCAGAAAGGATGTCAAAACAGTAATTGCCACTTTGGGAATCTGTCTTTTGAGTTTAGAGTGAAACTGATCGCCAGCCTCTATGTGAAATATGCAATTTTCTCCCTGGACAGTAAGGTCAAGTCATCCGTTCAAGAATATTGGTTATTTATTGTGTCGTTTAGTGGTAACAGCCACAAATTTATTAGTTCATTGCTGGTAGATGGGTTATCGCTATTGTATTTGGCTTGTCAGGCACATGGGCTATTCACTCATTATCTGCTGCCAGTTCAGTACGTTACGGTCTAATATTGACGTCTAAAGCTCTCCGTATGAGTTTAGTACAGAAGTAGCATTCGGTACTTCTCAAGGTCAGCTAGAAGTTTCCAGAAAACATGCCTGAGGAATAAGTCTGCCAGTCTTTCCTGACCTCTCACCGTCCTTGAGCTTTAGGAGGTTTTGTCGTCTAAAGGATTGCCTTCTGTCACTGTAAAACTTCACAAAGCACCTCGTCTCATGGATTTCTGCACGCCATTATTGCGGAGAGCCATAAAAGACAACGATGGATATGTTTTACAACAAAGCTGAAGGGAAAATGTTGTCCGAAAGCGCTCTCAGGTGGTTGATTTTGTTATCTAGTCTAGTGCTTTATATTCAGGTCTCATGGTTTGGCCATATAGCACAGATGGGCCAAGAAATCCATTTCCCTCTTATAGAATTGCAGCCTGGGTTTCTGTAATTGCAGCACTTTAAGATCGATTTAAATTACTCTCTTTGTCTGGTTAACACGGAGTGGAGTTTTAAGGTAGAGAATCGAAAAGAAAGGAAGTTGCAAAACTGACACACTTGATGACACACCTTTTTAGACTAATGTTTGTAAATGTATTTGACTTTCTTAGGTTTTAATTTTTAACATTTATAAAATGAAATTTTCTTCTTCAATAAATAACAGAATGCAAGTAAATCTCTGCTGTATGAGTGTTTCTAATACACAGGCTAAGGAAGTGACCGCTACTTCTATGACATCTATGTTCTCTGCAACTTCTATGGACACCTGTTCTCACCAACATACTCTTTCACTACACACAACCTGAAAAAAGTCTTGTTGCCTATTCAAGTTTTAAGAACAACAAATAATAACATGACTTCTAGTTGATAATTTGGTATCAGAAGTGGCTTATATGAACGGCAAAAGCCTCTAGATTACGCTTATTTTACCAAAATAAAATATGATCATGCCTTGATTTTTAATTATTTAATTGGGACAGTAAGGTCTGACTTTGCTTAGACAAAAACCTGTCACTTAACAGAAATAATGTACAGTATAGAATATAAAGTCATGGTGCAGTAGAAAAAGAATTAATATTGTGTATGACTCCCATGAGCTTGTACGTCGGCATCCATACGTCTCTGCAATGTCTCAAATAACTTATTAATAAAGTCATCTGGAATGACAAAGAAAGCTTTCTTGCAGGACTCCTAGTTCATCAAGATTCTTTGGATTTAACTTCAATGCCTCCATCTTATTCCAGACATGCTCAATAATGTTCAGGTCTGGTGACTGGGCTGGCCAATCCAGGAGCACCTTGACCTTCTTTACTTTCAGGAACTTTGATGTGGAGGCTGAAGTATAAAAAGGAGAGCTATCCTTCTCATATAAAGAATTTGCCCTCTCCTGTGGTTTGTAATGTATAGGCAGCACAAATGCCTTGGTACATCAGGCTGTTAATGTTGCCATTCATTCTGCAGGTCTCTCACACACCCACATACTGAATGTAACCCCAAACTATGAAACCATTTTTTCTCCACCAAACTAGACAGATTTCTTGGGTCCATCTGGGTTCCAATAAGTCTTCTGCAGTTTTTGTGATGATTGGGATTCAGTTCAACAGATGATTCTGCCACTTTTTCAAATGATCAGCTAGAAGTTACAAGTTTTTGAGTGCAATTTTTTTTTGTTAAAGCCTACATTCAACAATATAGACACTACGATGACTTCTGCTTCTGAGAGCCAAAGAAATGTCAAAAGGATCCATATAAATGAATATATTTTTCTAATTGCTACTTTTTTCTTTATTTCATGCTTTGTGAATTAACATCTTTTGACATTTTTCATGTTGGCATTTCTGTGTGGAGTTTGCATGTTCTCCCAGTGTTCGTGTGGGTTTCCTCCGGGTGCTTCGGTTTCCCCCACAAGTTCAATGACATGCGCTATAGGTGAATTGAGTAAGCTAAATTGACCGTAGTGTATGTGTGTGAATTAGTGTGTGTGGATGTTTCCCAGTGATGGGTTGCAGCTGGAAGGGCATCTACTGTGTAAAACATATGGTGGATATGTTGGCGGTTCATTTCGCTGTGGCGACCCCAGATGAATAAAGGGAATAAGCCAAAAAGAAAATGAATGAATGACTAATATTGTAAACTAATATTATTATGACATAAGTTAGCATGTCCATTAATAATACATAAAAAATAATGTTAATACTTTATTCTTTATACTATTAAACAAGTATATTTTAATTGTGTGAAATTAATATTATGCTATAATTAGTAATAACACATTACTGTAAAATTACTTTGACTGTACCAACATATCCCTGTCTATGAACTATATCATTTACTGAATAATAGTTTCTAATAATAATTTTAAATATCAAAATGATGCTATATTGAACTTGTCTTGAATTATTCTGTTATTTCCCCTATGGCTGAAGCACCTTAAGGCATTGCTAACATTTTCCCCTAAAATGCTTGTTGTGTGCTTTCTTTCATCTGTCCATGTCTGACAGAGTTACAATCAGTTTTTCAGCGCTCTCGCTGTTTCAAGCACAACTCTACTTGTTCTATATCCTCATTTACATGGTGAAAGCTCCAATCAGCCGTCTCTCCGCTCTCATTCTCTCATTTCCCTCGCTTCTCCTTCTCCATCTGGGACTGTATATTATCCTCCTTTGTCAACGAGTGCTTAATGGGCCTTTATTAATTAAACGAGGACGCAACAAAGGTGCCGACTGAATACACTGCTGGCAGTCAACCGTGCCGTCTTTTCAAATATTTGTTAGTTTCTTTTTGTTTGACAAACTTTCTTCTGGCGCAAACTTTTCGACAGTGATTTGTATGTGTATTTGTGAGTGCTTCTCTGATCCAATTAACTACAAAGAGGTATCCAGAGAGACGGCTTCAATAAAGAGGAAATCAACTGATGGCTGACACTAATTAAAAGCTCATTTCATGTGACCTCTGAAAAAGCCTCTCTAATTAAAACAGAAGTGAAAGCAGGAGCGTTTGGTTTAAAACGGCCCGATAATGAGATGTTCCAACATCCTGGTGGAGTTTGGAGCAGGTGCGAGGATGACATAAACACACACGCAACACAAAAACACAGTGGAAAAACAGCCAACCCGCTGATGCACTGAGATCAGACGGCTAGAAAAATGCTAATAATGTGCAGTTTAACCAACCGAGCTGTTAGTGAATTTCAGTTGTGGTAAAATCATGTGTATATGGGGCTGGCAGACTAAATTGGCAGTTAGGGTTATTTTAAGGGTGCTTTCTCAATTAAGAAGAGCTTGGAGAGTAATTCTGGGTAAAATATAAGGAGTAGCAGAATTCTTTACCATAAAAACAGCCTTATCATATTTGGTGACCCTGCTGCATTTCTTTTGCTGTTGATTTCATGTCGAAAATAGTTGCTACAGTACAAAACTGAGGAGATTAACCACCACCAGAGTCAATTTGGAGATAAATAAAATGATTTTGGGTAAAATATAGGGAGTATTAGAATTATTTGACTATGAAATAGCCTTATCATATTTGGTGACCCTGCTGTATTTGTGTTGCTGTTAATTTCATGTCAAAATAAAATCGTTACAGTACAAAGCTGAGTAGATTAAACACCACCAAGTCAATTTGGACAACATAAGAGTAATTCTGGGGGGTAAAATGTAAAGAGTACCAGAAATATTAGCCAAATATTAGCCAAATATTAGCCATATATATATATATA
>CAIGQZ010032461.1:491071-523121 GCA_903798205.1 Danio tinwini | reverse complement strand
GCTTTCATCGAAATATCTTATTCTGTGTACAAATCAAACAAGTTTGGAACAACTCAATGGAGAGTAAATGATGACAACTTTTTCAGTATTGGGTGAACTATCCCTATAATTGATGCATTGATCAAATGACTAAAACTGCAATGTATTGATGCTACAGGTAAAATATTGATAGCTACAGTATATAGATATTTGTAAACAACAGTTTATTCTGGTTTCTTAAAATTGTGATCTCATCAGTGTCTACCGATATCACCATAAAGAGAGTTTCCAGCACTCCGCTTTCAGTATTTCTCACAGCGTGTGACATGCCCACTACAAATCTACAAATTTGACCACATTTGTGTTATGGATTGTAGTTTTAAGAGCTGTCTAGGCAAGAATGTGGTTCTTTTTAAGGTTCAGATGTGCTTTGTTTCAGTAATTTCATAGATGTGAGCACCAGGAAGTCTGCAGCAGTTCAGCACTCATGAACACACAGAGAGGAGCCTCATTTTGGACAGTTCTTCTGGAATCTACCTCTGACATGGCATATGTAAATACACTGCTTTAACATCACATTTTTGGGTATATCTGGTTTTCAATATTTAGTCTCATAAATAAATTATTATTTGTGGATGCACAATTTGGTTGTTAAAATAAATACATACAGGATATGAATGCACTATAGAAAATGTAGTCGCCTTGATTTTTAATTTTAATTTGATTTAACTTTAGACATTTTTTACTTACATTACATTAAGCTGGTTCGAATGATGACTTGCATGACTTTTAAAATAAATTGAAATGTTTTTAACTCAAAATAAAGAAAACATTCTAGCCATTATGAAGGTTTCTTCAAGTCAAATGTAAAACTTTTTTGGACCCTTTTAAGATCATTAGCAATGAAATTTTTGACTTATACAGGGCTAAACACTAAGGATTTTTTTCGAATGGCCTGGTTACTTCTATTAATAGTTTTTGCATTATTGGAATTATGGATATAATTGCTTTAGTTTTCTTTCCCTGATTAGGCAATTTAATTTGGAGAATTTGCTATAAAAATGTCTGACAGCTGTTGTAAATTGTATCTCTTTGCAATAAAAACATACAGATAAAAGTGATGGGGTCTCAACCCAATTGTCTAGCTTTACTTGCACATAGAAAAATTAAGACTGTTTAAAATGATTTAACACAACATACACAATATTTCACTGAATTGAAGACTTTTTAAGGCATAAAAATCTTCTTTTAAGACCGCGCGGACACCCTGGTTGTATTTTATTTTACAATATACATATATACGGAGGACAAAAAATATTTTCAAACTTTTTCATACTTTAAAACACCACAAATATAATAAAATTGTTTAATTATCAATATATAGATTTTATAATGATGTTATGTTGATTGCATTTGGAAGTTAACAAAAATGTTATGTGCAAAACAGGCACTTCATATATTTATGTTGACAAATTAGTTAATATACCACTAAACTGAATAAAACTGCAGTCTAATTGTATTACAGAAACTTGATGTATTGGCAAATATATGACTAGCTAAGAGCGATCAATATCACATCACATTTGTAGCAAGTTCCAATTTACACCCATATTAGACGCCTGCTTATCTCAAACTTTTTTCACAATTCCAAGCCAAATTCTAATCTCAGATGTGCAGCACAAACCCAGATGTCACAAATACACTCCAGTGGAATCAAAGGATGGCAGTGACTTTCTCTCTATTTCCCTGCTGCTTCTACAATCTCCTCCTCCCTGCCCTTCTGCTCAAGGTGAATATATAAAGCTTGTGCATGTCAAACGTCATTGGGATAAAATAAGTGTGAGCGCGGCGGAGGAAGAGTGGCCTGTCAGAGGTAGTTTGGCTTGTGTGATGAAGCAGGTCTGTAATGAACCGATGAAGGCTACATATAAAGCGCAGCACCTTTACACAAATTCTGAAGCTGATAAAGCCTGACATCCTCAACGCTTTACACTTTGATGTGTGTGTGTGCGTGTGCGTTTGCATGAGTGTGTGCGCTGAAGAGAAAGAACGCATCTGTGAATTTGTTTGTTTTGTTTAGTCTGGAGGGTTTACACTAATAGAATGAATGTTGTTTTAAGCTGCTTGTGCTCCTGCTGGCACCTGGTGCACTTCCAGCAATTCTGCACATTGCAGATTTATCTACCAATGATGTCTGAACAAAAGCAAACAATTAGAGACAAATTAGAAGAACATTGCTTTATATAAAAAGGACATTTTAGAGTCTTCTGGTTTGATTTCTGCTAATTGATTGACTGACTGATTGATTTAGCTTTATTAATCCCAGAAGGAAATGAACTTGTCCATGTGGCACTCACATCACATAAAATAAAGATTTAAGTACACCTTAAAATAACAGTTAAGATCAATTTAAAAAGGCAAAATTGTAATTCAAAGCTCAGTTCTGGAAGCTACATGCATATTGTATAGTCTGCAGGTAGAAAGGGCTTGCTATAATGCTCCTTTAAACCAGTGGTTCTTAAAGTGGGGGTCGGGACCCCCCAAGGGGTCGCGGGAAAATGAAGGGTGGGTCGCCTGGTGATTTCCAAAAATCTATTTATTTTTTATTAAACCATAAGAATTACCATATTTTATCCATAACCTATAGAAGAAAAAATATATATAGTCATTTATAGTTACTATATAGTTACTATAGTAGCTTATAATTACTAGTTCTATTGGATTGTGACCCCTGGGGTAAATACATTATATTAAAGACACAGCAATAGCGTCAGATGCAGCAGATTGATTTTATAACACCAGGTTAAACTTTCTGGCACATTTACAGCACTGACTGACTCACTGACTGATTATTAAAAATAATTTAACAAAGAATAGACTTGGGTCTATTGGTATGTGTGAGCCATTGCATGCAAGGTTTCTGTATTTATAACCACCTCAGAGGATATTGGGAGTCGCGAGTCACTGGCATTGTTATTTTGGGGGTTGCGGGCTGAAAAGTTTGGGAACTCCTGCTTCAAAACAACTTGGCTGCCGCAATCTACTGCTGTGATTGCTCCTCAGATTGTCTAGCATACTATACAAAGGAAGAGAGACATTATTCATAATTGTCCTGATCTTCCGAGTGTTTTTTCCTAATAATCTCCTCTACAAGAACCAGCTTGGAACCAGCCATCATTTTTTTTACATGTTTGTTCAACCTATTTGTATAGTGGCTGAGAGAGCTTAACATGCTGCAGTTCATGCTCCAGTGTTGTGCAAGTTACTTCCAAACTGTATTACATTACAGATTACTTGTTACTGCTATTTAAAAGTAATCCCTTACATTACAATATTACTGTCTTAAAATTGTAATATGTTACAATTATAATGTAACAATAATATGTAATTGTAATAACTTTTTAGTTACTTTTACCGAAATAACTACAGAATTAGAACTTAACATTCTAAAATGACCAAATTTACTGCAGAGCATTTTACATCTAGTAGAAAGCGATATGATGTAGCAGAATGACCGTGACCTATCCAGGCTACTAACAATATAGTATATAATTGGCAATGTGAAGGCTCAAGACAATGCAAGAAAGGATGACAGTCAGATTCACAAACGATCTGTTAAAAGTATGGTAGAGGTAAAGTGGTTATCTGGCAATATCTGTGAATAGCTTGACTATATTCATATTAGATACAGCAGGCCTATACAGTGTGTAAACTCCAATGCTATGACAAAATGCAGATTTCTTTTCTCTTATTATTGTTGCCATTGTATTCACTATGTGGAAGATGCATATTCACATATTCACTATGTGGCTCACAACACAAAACGTGGCTAACGTGGCTCACAACACAAAACTGTCATGCACAAAGTGAGCATGATGAACATAGCTTTCTCAATACAATTCTTGTGCACCAATTTCCTCAGTTTGTGGGCAAAACTGCTTGCGAGCTCTCAAATATACGCTTCTCGCGTGCAAATAAAACAAATTGGGGGAATATGAAGTTTGTTGATGTGATGCTATATAACTTGTTTGTCTCAAGAGTTTTCCACTGCATGCACATAAAAATGACACACTTCGTGAAAGTACAAATTTACATAAATATTTTAGAAAATATTATATATTATATAGATTTAACTACTGTAATACTTTCAATAATCTATTAATTTACTGCCTGTTAATAGTAAGATAGAAGTTGGCTTTGGGTATTGGGCAGGATTAGGGATGTAAAAAATTATCATACTTTGTACAGTACAGTAAGTATTGTTAAACAACCAATATCTTAATAATATGCAAGTAATAAGCCAGTAGTTAATTGTAAGAATTTGTAAGAAGAGCTGTTAAGTTTCTACAATAAAATTATTCAACAATGATTGGTAGCATTTTAGAGTAAGGTCTTGTCTGTTTAATGTATCATTTAATACAGGGCTAATCAATTAGTTTGTCATGGAGGCCAGTTCATGAAAAGCATCCCAAATGAGGGGCCGGAGAGATATGACTTGCAATATAAGTGATGAGACAACAGCAATATAAGAGCCCATATGCTGTATTTTTGCTCCTTAAGACACCCACATTGGATTTTTTTTACATTAAAACGTTAATATATTGTATTTTCAAACTACATACATCACTGCGTTGTATGTGGCTTTTTTTTTCACAAACATTCAAATGTTGTATTTCGAAGCACAACAAAATCAGTGTATTACTAGGCTTTCTCTACATTCAGACACATTCATATGTTTGGTTTTAAACTGCATTATAATTAGGGATGCAACAATTATAGATTTTGGTTGTACGATTATAGTCTGAAGAATAATCATGGTTTCAGGGTTATCACGATTATTATGCATTTATTAAATTCAAAAAGCTACTAGTTTAGAAAAATCACAAGAAAACTGCTTATATTTTAAAGTGTGGTTTATTGCTGCCCAGTAATCAAATACAGCACAAAATGTTTTATAAAAAAAAACAAACAATAGTCCATTTCTCTCTTCGGACTTTAAAATAAATGAAAAGGTTTTGATTTAAACATAAGTGATAATTTTAGATTGAAAATAAATGACAGAACAATGAATAAATACATTTTAAAAAGGAATAAATAAAAAATAGTATTTGTCAAAAAAAAATAGTATTTGTCTAATGTTAATTTACGCTATATATTAGCTAAGAATTTAAATGAACTGTTGTTATTATTTGCATTCATATATACATAATCATTTTAATAATTTGTAATGTAGAATGGTATTTTGACCACAGCGGTTCAAACTGTAGTTCTGCCGAGCGACTAAAAAGTTATCAGCATGATGGTAAAAAACTGTACATTTCTAGTCAAACCATTCTTCTGCAATCTTATACCAAAAACGAAAATAAGGGCAGCATTAATACTTTAAAATGTGGGAGAGCGTTAATATTATGTGATTGTATTGTATTGCAATATGGAGCAATTAAATGTTGATGTTAAATCAAAGGTAATTCACAAATACTTGAAAATAAGATAATTTAATGACAATAATGCTTTATGGTTACAACTGGATTAATTACGAATAACTGTATAAAATGATAAAACATGAAGTTATAAAAACATATGATATAAATTGTACCCAGCTTAAATGTAAATTTAAAGTTACCAGAGAGAGAGAGGGAGAGACAGGGGGAGGGAGAGAGACAAAGAGAGTAAGTGGGAGAGAGACAGCGCAGGAAAGGCTCAGAGCCAGACAAAGAACAGACCAGGAAAAAAACAGACCAGGAAAAGAGACAGAGGAAAGTTTACCAGCTATTTTGTATCTTCTTGACCATGTGACTAAAGCCCAAATGCTGGGACGTTCAAACTGACCAATCAACATGTGACCACATCGTAAAACCCCCAAAGTCCACACACCAGGCCCTGATCTTATCAGTATCTACCTTTGGAGTCAGCATGGACCTTCTTTGGTGAAAGACATCTTTTGCCATATAAACAAAAGCATATGATAATTTAGACTCTTACAGTAATCATTCATCTAACGTATATTTTGTTTACATTGCACTGAAAGTCATGCAGTGAAAGCCGTGTGTGCACCGCTCCCAATATGCATGAGTCTCCATTGGAAATGTTAAACTTAATATTAGCCTCGGTTTAAGCTTAGAACTTTAAACTAGCACACAGTTGGCATAACTTTGTTTAGTTGCAGCAGTTTTGAATTCCGTGCAACAGAAACGTGGCATTGAGAAGCCTTTTCTATTAATTAAACGTAATGAATTTAAGCGTGGTTAATAGTAAAATCGGTTAATTATTGCATCCCTATTACGATATGAGTGCATTGTACAAAATGCCTTTTTTTTACAAACATATCTAAATGAAAACCACATGAATACGGGGAGAACATGCAAACTTCACACAGAAATGCCAACTGTCCCACCTGAGGCTCGAATCAGCAACCTTCTTGCTATAAGGCGATAGTGCTACTCACTGCACCCCCATGACACTATGCTTGGATTAATAAACAAAAAATTATAAATGCTGTGGAATTATTGTTTATTGTTATATTGCATTTAACAATATTTAATGCAATACCAGTATTAGTAGTACTGGTACTAGTAGTTTATCGTTTAATGTTCATTATTAAATATGTATTATTATAATTAGTAGTAGTGGGGGTGATGGTAGTAATAGTAGTAGTCGTAATAGTAGTATGCAGATTGTCAGAGGCTCAGACACACTCTCACTCTTCAAAACTAGATTAAAGACCTATCTTTTTAGGAAAGCATACACTCAGTGCAATACATAGCGGTATGACGCATGATGTGCCCCACACAGGATTTTGCTTCTTGTTTATATACACTATAAACAGCAGCTACGCTAATTATTCTCCTTATTCTGTATTTCCACCTGGGGGTACTCATCTCAAGGCCCTCAGACTATGCAGTGCCACTAATGCAATCCAAGACCAGTGACGAGATGATCCCAAGGTTTCTGGACCAGGCTGAATCCTGAGCTGCTGCTGTGGTGGTCATGGTGGAGAGCATGAGACTGATTTCTGTGATGCTCCAAGGACAGACGAGTCTTCGCTGAGGTCCAGCTTCTGCGCCTAGACTGCAGCTCTGCACAAGACGTTTGGCCATAGGAGAAATGGTCGTGCCCAACTGAGCCTGGTTTCTCTCAAGGTTTTTTAAATTCTTCACTTTCGCCAATTGGTGGTTTTTTCCTCGCCACTGGCTTGCATGGTTTGGGATCTGTAGAGCTGCTCATCGATGGAATTGCTCTTCAGTGTATGGACTCTTAGTAGTGAATATTAACCCACACTGACCTGAGCTAAACTGAACTGAACTTAAACACTGAAAACTGAACTGACACTGTTTCAATTCACTATAAACTTCCATGTGAAGCTGCTTTGACACAATCTACATTGTATAAGCGCTATACAAATAAAGATTAATTGAATTGAATTGTCATGATAACCAGCTATCTACCCCTTATAGATCACTGGAGGACATGTACTATCACACAAACTACAATTCTGCCACTGAACTGCACTACATTTCCTATCAGTTAACTCACACACACACCTGTTCCGGATCATCCATAACTGCACACACACAGCTGAAGTTTGTAAGGACTAGGACTCTATGGCTGATTCCAAAATTGCATACTTCCAAAATATATAGTATGCCAAAAACAGTATGCGAGCCAAGTTGTATGTCCGAATTCATAGAATTCGAAAATCAGTATGCGAGAAGTACCCGGAGAGATTCTAATGTGTACATCCCATGCATGCAGTGCTATGATGATCCACAAGAGAATTCATGAATAGAAGTGAAGCGACGCAACTCACACGGGTAGGTCACGTGATCATGACAAAATAGCGGATGTAGTATGTCCAAGTTCCATTCATACTGCTCACATTCATAATGTATAGAATGTACTTTTTAACACTTGTATATAATTTTTAAATGAGTAGTACATTTAAATTCAAATGCATTAACTACTGAGTAATAGGCGGTTTCAGGCGCAGCCTCTAAACACAGCTCTTATTCTCACACACATTGCTGAGTCTTGTTGTTGTAAACTGTGAGCATTACAAAGCGTTTACTTGTCTTGCCTTGCCATGATTTTGACCTTTGCTTTGTTTGATTGTTTATGTTGTTTTGTCATCTGTCCTGACCATTCGCCTGTACTCTGACTATGCTTTGGATTACCTACATGCTCCTGTTTTGACCTTTGCCTGCCTGATGATTCTTAATAAACTGCATTTGGATCCTCATCTCCACTGTACCCCCGACTCATTACACAGATAGTTTGTGGGTTTTTTTTTTTTTTACCCATTTCTTAGAACAAACATAAATAAATGTATAAATGTATGTTTATGCATTGTATTTCCATTGCTAATTACAGTAGATGATCGAACAAAAAGAAAAATCGGGTAACAAAGGAAACAATCTTTGCTAATATTAAAATATAGAGACACACACTAAATAAAAAAGGAGGAAATTCTGATCTTGATTGATTGATTGCTTGATTGATTATTGAGCTACAAATAATGCAATAACAATACAATATCTGCTGTCAATTCTATTTGTACAATGTTTTACTAAATAACATCAAATGAAAGACAATTTGTTAATGTTCCAGTTCTACATTCAGTCATGCTCATTCATGCTAAAAGGAAAAAAAAGCCAAACAGAAGAGTTTTCAAAAGTGTCTTTCATCGCAATTAACTACGGACTCCCACTTGCATATTAAGCATAGTCCTGACAATAAAACTAGTAGACGAAGAGCCTTGGGCACTCTTACAGAAAGTTTTATTTAAAAACTTCTTCACTGTAATCCAGCACCCGTGTCAAACAGGTGCCTCCCCATAAGCCTGATCCACGGCCCTCAGACAGATCTCCCAGCAGCAGTTCCCCCTAAACGCCCTCATTACTTACATCCACTCGATATTTCAGACACTTCCAGTTGTAAAATTCTCCATTACAAGGGTCAAGCAGGGCCAATGAGAGATGAATAACTGTCTTGATCATCTGAAAAGCCTCCGCTAGAATATTTCCTTCCTGCTAAAATATCTGTCATCACTTTGATTGCATTTTAGAAGAGACGTATTCGCAGGGACAAGTGCGCCTTCTTCTTTCTCATTTTTTTAAGAAGCCTGTCTTAGCAAGATGAGACTCCTGCCTCTGCACATTTATTCAGAAGTCCATTGCAAAAATGAGAAGAGAACGCAAATGAAAACCTGAAGGAAAAAAAGAGGAGGGGAAGAAAACACTCAGGTCAGTATCTCATCTCGGCGAGATTAAAAACTCATCTCTCAGAGCGCTGCGGCGTTATTTAGGCTGATTTGCGAATCGCTCCATGCAAATTGCGGGGTGATTAGTTGTCGTGTTGGGCTGGTGAAACAGCGGAGGGTTAGGACACCCCATCCCCCCACCCCATCCAATTACGGATGCCTGTAGTACGGGAATGACGCCCTGTCTGAACGCCTATGTCATTAAAGGGAAAGCGGAGTGCCCTTGCTCACATTTAAACATGCTGGAGTCTAATGCCAGCCAAGGAATTACAGGACTGCTGTCCCTTTGACTTCCATGCTGTCAGTGTCTATGTATAACACTCTAGATTTAATGAAGAGTAGAGCAGGAAACAAATCCACACACTAGCCAATGGAATCACGTTATTGTAATTCAGAGCTGGAGAAAAAAATACTTGTTTATACTTCCTTAGACAGAACAATTTTTTTTCAAACACTGTATAATGACTCAGCAAGTTTTAAGTTGTCATATAGAACACATTGCTTTCAACTGTTGTCTGATACCTACAGTTTTAAAAGCCGATTTAGAACTCTATGATTCAATCCTATAATGGAAAGTTCTGTTTTTATGTTACTTGTAGTGGTCATGAAAACTGAAATGTAGTGTACAAAAATGTTTCCATTTAATTACAGTTCACCCCAGAAACGTTGCAGTTTTTTTTTACATTGCATTACCTCAACAAACTTGCATTTATTCATAAAACTGTTGCATTCCTGACTTAAAAAATAAATAAAAATAAATAAATAAATAGAGTTTAGTCGACACAGGATTACAATTTCACAGAAAACTGTGTGTTCACACAACGAAAAACATTGCATTCATTTGAAAAACTACACTAGCTGACAAAAGTCTTGTCATTGATCCCAGTTATAGGAGCAACAAATAATAACTTGACTTCTAGTTAATCATTTGAAAAAGTGGCAGAAGGTAGATTTTTCCAATGAACCATCATTTGAACTGCATCCCAATCACCACAAATACTGCAGAAGACCTACTGGAACATGTACTCAAGATTCTAACCGTAATCAGTCAAGTTTGGTGAACGAAAAATATAATTTGGGGTTACATTCAGTATGTGGGTGTGTGAGAGACCTGCAGAGTGAATGGCAACATCAGCACCCTGAGGTATCAAGACATTTGTGCTGCATTTACATTACAAACCACATGAGAGGGCAAATTCTTTAGCAGGATAGCGCTCCTTCTCATACTTCAGCCTCTACATCAAAGTTCCTGAAAGTAAAGAGTCAAGGTGCTCCAGGATTGGCCATCCCAATCACCAGACATGAACATTATTGAGCATGTCTGGGGTAAAATGAAGGAGGGGGCATTGAAGTTGAATTCAAGAATCTGTGCAAGAATGCTTTCTTTGCCATTCCAGATGACTTTATTAATAAGTTATTTGAGTCATTGCAGAGATGTATGGATGCAGTCCTCCAAGCTCATGGAAGTCATACAAAGTATTCATTCTTTTTCCACTGCACCATGACTTTATATTCTATATTGTACATTATTTCCGTTAAGCGACAAGACTTTTGTCTCAGCAAAGTCAGACCTTACTGTCCTAATTAAATTTTAAAAAATCAAGGCATGAGCATGTTTTATTTTGGTAAAATAAGCGTAATCTAGAGGCCTTTGCCTTTCATTTAAGCCACGTCTGATACTAAATGATCAACTAGAACTCAAGTTATTATTTATTGTTCCTAAAACTTAGTTAGGTGACAAGACTTTTGTCAGGTAGTGTATTTACCCCATTCCACAGTGAGTCTTTGCATTCACTCACAAAATGATTGCATTGAACCAACAAATGTTGCATTTATTACAAAACCTTCACACAGAGAATCATTACATTCACCCGCAGAACTATTGCATAACAGAGAAACTGTTCACTGACTAATCTATTGCATTCTAGAGACAAAGACTGCATTTATTTCCAAAACTATTGCACTTCACAGAGAAGCATTGCATTCATTTGTAAAACTGCTGCATAAAAAAAAACTAAAAAATAAATCATAAAAGTTTGATTATAACTAAAATGTCCTCATCTCAAAGTCTATTACGCTGGTTTAGGTATCATTACTGTTTTTAAAACAGTATTAAACATTTTAACAGAAATTATCATTCATTCGTGGCATATGTTTTACGCAGCGAATGCCCTTCCAGCTGCAACCCAGAACTGGGAAACACCGAAACACTCATTCACACACACACACACACACACACACACACACACACACACACACACACACACACACACACACACACACACACTACAGCCAATTTAGTTTATTCAGTTCACCTATAGAGCATGTCTTTAGACTATGGGGGAAACCGGAGCACCTGGAGGAAACCCATGTGAACACAGGGAGAACATGAAAACTCCACACAGAAATGCCAACTAGCCCAGCCAGGACTTGAACCAGCAACTTTCTTGCTGTGAGCCATCAGTGCTAACCACTGAGCCAGTGCCCCCACAGAAAATATCAGTGTGATTATTTTAGGATTGATCAATCAGTATAGTGTTGGTTGCTGCTTAAAGAAGGTCAGTCTGCTTGGCAAATACAGATGGTTTCTTGTCTGATAGTCCTCAGCAAGCAGATCTATATCGCATTATGCTGATGATGTGCTCTTACATATGAAAAATTCAGGAATCAGTCTGCACATAGATTTATTACCATCCTGTCAGCTTCACTTTGTTTTGCTGAATAAACATAATCCCTGTATATGCACAACATGCAAAGGTTCATTTATACATGAATAATTAACAAATGATTTTTTTATGTCTTCCTGAAAAACATGATCAGTTTCTCTCAAGAAAACCATATAGGATTATTAATATTACAGAAAATAAGCTCTGTGATCAACAAAAAAATATAATTCCTACAAGTTTTTGTTCGCCATCCACTGCGGGTGACTTAATCATACAAGAGTCTTGCATGGATAGTTTATTAATAGATGCTACTAGCTTGTGATTTATGAGCATTTTCCATGTATTTATGCTTTTTTAATTGCATCATGAGACCTTAATCTCTGCTCTGCTCTTCATTAATTATCTGACAAATCCTATCCACCTGGCAGAAGAACTTTCCAGTTTTCACTGGTTTTGCAAAGTGAGTGAAACCCTCCAACAGCAGGTTGCCCAGATGAACTCTTAAGAGGTGAGCCTTTCATTCATAGCAAGAGAAGCTAGTCAATAAAAATCTGTCAGCACTGTGAGAAACTAATGTTGTCATGTGGCAGACTAGTGATGTCTGTGAGTGATTAATGTGCTCTGAAAGACTAGTGATATGTGTGAGAGACTAGTCCTATGTGAGACTAGTGATGTGTGTGTGTAAGAGATGTCCAATAAGATGCTAGTGATGTCCTGTGGCCACAGATGTGTTAAAGACATGCAAACAACACAGGCTCATTGTGGATACATACTCATGTCTACATTTCTGGAGAGCATGAATTATGTAGCCAGAGGTACGTCTGGCTCCATTTTATCTTTAAAACGAATGCTATGGGGCAGTATGACACCACCGACGGTTTCTGTTCATTCTAACGCTACCAGCTGACCGTTTATCTCCATATAGGTGACTTTTCCAGTTTTACCAGTTTGCCCAGTAGCTCGTTGTGCATGTCGGCAGACTGGTTTCAAGAAACTAGGGTTCTGTTCTTTGTACCTCACTTAAATAATACAAGATAATTTGACAGATAGTGGATCTTTTGATCTTCATAACTGATCTCTGGCTAATTTGGTTCTTCAAACAAGTTTGCGAATCAGATTAAAATGTCTGGATGAACTGATCTGAGATCACTGCATGTGTTGTGAAGGACTAATCAATCAATCCATAAAATCATGATCAGCAATCAAATGAATGGCTGATGATACAGCAACGTAATGATATCATCTAATTAATATTCAATTATCCATGTGTTGGCCCACACGGAATCTGCGCACGCAGAAATCCGCAGATTTCTGCAGATTTTCAGCCCATCATTGAGTCTATGTGTTTACTTGTGTAAATGTGTGTAAATTTATATTTATTCCGTTTTTTTATTCATTTAACTATTATTATTGTGATATAATAATAGTAAAATTAAAATGTTCATATGATTTATTAACAATACAGTTTCAAAAATGTTATATTTTCTGTCTTTTAGTAGATAAATTATATGAGAGACTTGCTTTGTTTACCAACGGACAAGTGGATCTAGTTGGATTTGCATTTTTAAACATTAAATAAATGTTAAAAAGGTATTTTTTTATTTTATATATTAAGTTTTCAGTTATAATACTCCTAAAAAATTAATGAAGCCTGCTCCCAAGCAGGTTTAAACTACCAGACTTGTTGCTATAACAACAAATCTCAGATGAGTTTTGAAAAACAAAATGTTCCTGAATGGTCAAATTGTCAATAACCAAATCCAACTAATTGAGTAATCCATGTATGAAAAACAGACCCCAGGTAAAACAAAAGCAATAAATAAACAACTGGCTGAAGACATGGTGAAATCGCAAGGCCATGACAGCTTTTCTTTTTCTTGATTGCTTTTAAAAACACTATCGGTTGGGTTTAGGGAAAGGGGTGGGTGGATCAGTCGATCAGTCAGTCATTCAGTCGACAGCAAGCTGGCCTGAGGTGGGTTTCCGAAAACCATCGTTAGCTAACTAAGGTTGTAAGTTCCATTGTTACAAACATAGTTTGTTGATTTGGCGCTTCCCAAAACCGTCATTCCAACAAACATTCGCAAACTTGCAACTACACCAGAGCTGTAGTTAGAAGCATAGTTCCTGGTTGTGTTCTATTCCCTGTTACGCCCCCCCCCCTCCCCTGCCCTATTTATTTATACTATTGTAACATTTAAACTTGGAATGATTAAAAAAAAAAATTAAGGCCATCTCTCTTACGTGTAATTAGCTTTTTTAAGTATTTTTACAGTTCAGTTTTAGCGATCTTCATATTGAAAATTGCGTTATTCTTATAATGCACTTTGAAATCATTTATGCCATTTTAAACAAAGCCGTGGCTCATGACAAAAGCTATTTATTATTATTATTATTATTATTATTATTATTACTATTATTATTATTATTATTATTATTATTACTATTATTATTATTATTATTATTATTAAGTAGGATTTTTTTCTCATTTTTTTTTTATAAATAGCCTACTGTAAATTAGGCATATAACCACTAACAATTTATATGATTTATATACAGTATGAGATCAGAATATGTGTTAGCTAAGTGATTTTATATGAAATATTCTCAATAATATTTGTAAAGGAAACAAAGGCCCTATATGTGCCGTTTTCATATATTTCGATTAATATGGAAAACGAGTGCATGTTTTTCCCAAAACTAATATTTTATTAAATGCAAGTGCGTGTAAAACGAAAAAAATATGGGGTTTTTCCATTCTTTCATAAGAAGTAGTTACTCCACCTCGTTTAGAGTGTCATTATGGACGATTTACATTATAACTAACATGGTTCAAATGATAGCTCTGCGAAAGAGAAACTACAGTTTCGTGGAAACACTCCTCACTACATCGTTCTTTTTCCAAACCATGCATCGTACTATGATAGTTCAGCCCCGAGTTATGTTGTTATTTGGGAAAACGCACCCCTGGTTGGCTGAAGTGTATTAACAAAAATTGCGAGCAGACGTACCTCCGGTGACGTATTTCACCGGCCCCAAAAATTTTGACCTGGGTACGTATCCACAATGAGCCTGGGTTGCATTCAAAGCAAGAACCTGTACATTTTATAACCATTTTTGATTGTTGGAAATTTCTGAAAAATATAATTGTACTCTTGTTTTGTGGTATATATTTGTTTCATTTAGTTTTACAGTGTTTTTCACAAAATACTGGGTTTTTTTTTGTTTTGTTTTTTTTTTGGTAAAACACTGTTCTACTAGACTGGTAAAGCCGCAACAAAAATTTAGCAATCACATAATAATTTTGCAACACAAACTTTCCAATCATGCAATCAAGCATTCAACAGAATTCGGATATAATCTTTCACATCGCTCGAATAGACTTGATTTGACTTAAATGCTCTTTTATACACTGAGTTCTGTAATCAAATCATCTAACATTAAGTCCCCTCAGACACTGTGCATGGGCTCTCTTCATTCCGTGATGTTCATCTTACAAATGCAAGCCACTGATCCCGAGTCAGAGATAATTCCGTTTTCAGCAGGGTTACTTGCCCAGTTAGAGCAAATTATCTCCCCAGCATTTGAGAGGATGTTAAATGAGTCTGCAGCTTCTCTTTGAGAGCGAAACGCTGGGGAACGGATGCGAATATGATGTAATAGCGCTCTGAAATTCTAATGGTTTCACAAATCATTAAAACATTCTGCCCGATCCCTTTTTAATGAACGCCCACAGTCGTAGAGTAGCTGAGATGAGAGACGAGATGAGATTCTATATTCACGCTGGGTTGTTGTCTCATTAACCTTAAATTATGCAAGCTAATGCAGTTCAAACTACCCATCATGAAAAGGCACTTTCTTCTCTTTTAAAATGGGTGAGGAAAAATCCTTTCAAGTTGGACTTGATCTCCAAGGGTCATGTCTGTTTTTTTTTTTTGTTTTTTTTCTATTTAAAGCTGCATTCTGTGAGTTTCTCTCTTTTAATGAGTCTGGATCACTGCCACGGCTCGTGAAATACACATGGTTTGCTCTGTATCATCAGAATATTCACAGGTCACTGTCACACTCGCAAGGTTATATTCCTTCTCTTGCTTCTGACCATTGATAACTCAACTCCAATTAATAGCTCAAGCCATCCTGCTAGTAATTGCCTGGGGCTTTTCCTTTAATAACTAAGAATATTTATCTTCGTTCTTATCGGTGGCTTGAGCGGATCAATATGGCTTAGAATTTCACACAGAATCGGATGTCTCCCCTTGGTCATTTAAAAGGGTAAAACCTGCCAAGTTTTTTTTTTTTTACAGCAGTATTCATTACGCTTGGCATTATGCATGCTTATTGTATTTTTTGTCAGATTTAAAATTAGATACCAGTTGTTCATTCCATTCAAATGTATTCAAAGAGCTGGAAAAATGTAACCTGGTTATTGTTTAACATTAATAAAGACAGCAGAAATTGTATTATTCAGAATTTGGCATGTTTTAGAAACAAAAACTGAAGGACAATCTTTTCTTTTTTTCTGTCTCACTTTTGACAAAGTTGTTGTTGAGTTTAGCAAGTTTAGCAGTGACCAAGGATGTACTGGGATGAACCTGCATGTCTTTATCACTTTATTCTGCAGGTGTTAAAGTAAGCACTACTGTATATGTGCTTCGCCTCTGGCCAGCTAAAGTTGCCGAAGGCTCTACAACTCTTTTTCTACCTGTAAATATTTTTGGGTCACTATAAATATATGTTGTATCAGTAGACAAGCATTGGAAAAGTTTTTGACAGCTTGTTGGATATGAGGGTTTTATTCGTTTTTATATTCATACATAATCACATGCAGGCAGGACGGTGGTGCAGTGGGTAGCATGATTGCCTCACTGCAAGAAGGTCGCGTTCGAGCCTCGGCTGGGTCAGTTGCCATTTTTGTGTGGTGTTTGCATGTTCTCACCGTGTTCACATGGGTTTCCTCCACGAGTCCAAAGACATGTGGTATGTGGATTGGGTAGGCTAAATTGTCCAAAGTGTACAGTATGTGTGTGAATGAGTGTGTATGAATGTTTCCCAGTACTGGGTTGCAGCTGAATGGCATCCGCTGCATTTAAAATATGCTGGATAAGTTGGCGTTTCAATCCGCTGTGGCGACCCCAGATTAATAAAGGGACTGTAAAATTGACTGTGGAATGTATTTTTAACACAAATATTCTGTAAAATGAATTTCCGACCGTAAAATGTTAAAAACAGTTGATTACTGGCAACCACAGCTGCCGGAATTTTACTGTAAAATCAAGAAAAAAAACTGCAAAATACTGTAAAACATTTTTGTGTCACCATTGTGGAGGATAGTAGCATCTGGGTGCAAGTCCAAGATGAACTAAGTGTATTTGATGTTATGCTGCCTCTTCTTTTGTGTAACGGTAACTGTGCAGTTACTAATGCAGTGAAAATCTGTTTGTTAACTGTAAACACACATGAAGAAATTAGTGCATTGAATGACTTTAAGTTTTTATGCACTAAGCTACGTTTTTGTAAACTGAACACTGTATCAGTTTATGAAATACGGTTATTTTCTGTAAATTATAACAGTTCTATAAACTTCCGTATTTTTTTACAAAAAAATTCTGGCAACCATAGCTGCTGGTATTTTTCCGTAAATTTAACAGATTTTTTTTAACAGTGTACGTGTTTTTGTGACATATCAGGACACAAATCTGTATAATGACACAGGTATGATACAGGTATTACAAAAAGGAGTTGAAATACGAGGACATTGGTGACGTCCCTTATTACTCAAAAAGCTTATAAATCCCACAGGATGAGCTTTTTCAGAGAGTAAAGCTGTACACTGTCTCCTGTGATGGTTGGGTTTAGGGGTAGGGTGGGGTGAGGGCAATATAAAATATGGTTTGAACAGAATAAAATGAATGGAAACCTATGTAATGTACTCACTTTTCACAAAAACAAACGTGTGTGTGTGTGTGTGTGTGTGTGTGTGTGTATTGGTGGTTGACAAATATGCCTAAAAATGCTTTTTAAAATATTTTTTAAGAAATAAATAGATATATTTATGAAGTTTGAAGTCTGTTTGAGTAAATGTAAAGTGTCACTAATTTTTTCACTTTTTCTTTTTACATTTTTACTGAACTGTACCTTATATACATCTTTTATGTCGTGACATAGACGAAAACAAAAATGTGATGAAAATGTGGAAAAACTTTTTTTTTATAATATACTGTACAAATAGTATGACAGTAATTTATCTTATACCCCTGTTTATTTTATATGTATATATATTTTTAGAATTATGAACTTTTTTTTCTCCAATATTTTCCTGTGCTTGTTTGACATTTTCAATAAAGAGGATGACAAAATGTAATCATTTTACAGTGGTTCCAAAAGGTAAAGACGTAAAAAAAGTATTCTGAGATAAAAACTTAACAGGTGGATGTCAACAACAAAAAAACAGCACTTTTATAACAAGAGATTCATGGAAGAATTATTTTTTAACTATTTACTGCATTTTAAATGATGACAATACTAACCCTCTACTGCATGGTGTTGCCATATGGCAACATTATATTTGTTAATTTCCCTGCCACTGTTTCTTTAAGACCAACATAATTTTTTTTGTTGGAAAGAGAAGACCTTAGTTTAGCCAATGATGTGCTTTGGTTAAGTCACATGACATGCAGTGTTTTTCTGTGGAAACATTTCAAGTGCTCACATTTTGCACTGGTGGATCATAATCAGGTTGTAAGTACTGCTTTAAATTGCCAAATGAAGACACAGGTGCAACACAAATAAAGCAGAGAATAGACAATTAAATGAAAATTGCATTTAAACCCAAACAGGCTCAAATCAGCCGATCAAAAATTTAGGACCATAGCCTTAAAAAGTAAAATTCTGTGCAAAACTAGCTTTTCTGTCATTTACCTCTGGCCTGTAATACTCTCATAATCTCTAGATGGCAAATGCAAAAAGGCTTTTTCTCTTTGAACATGGCAGGAACATGACTTTGAACATGGCATGGCATTGTTGAGCTGCACAAGCAAGTGCTCTCACAGCGCATCATTGCTGCCAAAGTTGGACGCAGTAAGACAGTCATTTAAAATTTCTTAAAAGATCATGAGGTTTAAGCCTGGTTTATACTTTTGCGTCAAGTGATCGCCGTAACCCACGGCGTATGCATTGCGCGTAGCTGTGCATTTATACTTCTGCGCACTTTCTGTTTCTGTTTTTACTGCAATAACACTTCCGAAATGCTAGCTGGCAGTAGGTGTTTATGTTTCTCTGTGTCGAGTTTCTTCGCTGGTGTTTTGTTTTTATGAACACTTCCTTAATGTACAAGTGGCTCAAATTTGCTCATTTTGAGGCGGGAACTGGCAGACGTGCAACAACTTTAATCATAGAGTAAACACAAAACAACAGTCTCCATCCGGAGCTCCTTCACAGGACTCCACACTTGTAAACACTCGCTGCATTGGGCACGCGGCTCTCACCTCCGGCCACACTCGTCAGCGCTACCAAGCCGACCAATCACAGAGCTTGCGCTATGCATACGCATTACATTTTTTGAGAGGTGCGTGTCAACGTCGCAGACGGTTACGGTAAAGGGCTATGCGTCCACGCGTAGGCTGCGCCGTAGCATACGCGTGCGTTCGACGCAGAAGTATAAATCGCCCTTTATGCGACAAAAAAGTCAAGTGGTAGACCCCAAAAAATTTCACCTGCACTGAGCCGGAGGATCCGACGGGCTGTCCAAGAAGACAACAGATCCTCAACCCAAATCAGGGTCCTTTTTGATGTTGACTGCAGCCCAATCACCATAAGACGACATCTTCGAGAGAAGGGCTTCAAGAAAAAAAAATTCTTCAAAGGCCACGTCTTCTCCCACACCACAAACTTGCCCGTTTGGAATTTGCAAGGAAGTACCAAACATGGGACATTGAAAAGTGGAAAAAAGTTTTGTTCTCTGATTAAAAAAAAGTAACCTGGATGGTCCTGATGGCTTTTAACGTTACTGGCATGACAAGATTCTGCAGGACATGTTTTCTACACGGCACAATGGTGGAGGCTCAATCATGATCTGGGGTGCTTTTTCCTTCAATCGTAAAATTGAGCTTCAGGTTGTGCAGGGGTGTCAAACAGCTGCTGGTTATGTAGACATGTTGCAGCGGGCATCCCTCTTGACTGAGGGCTCTCGTCTGTGCAGTAATGACTGGATCTTTCAACAGGACAATGCTGCAATTCACAATTCCCGCCTGACAAAATTCTTCTTCCAGGAGAATTAAATCCCATTGAGAACATTTGAGGATGGATGGCAAGGAAAGTTTTACAAAAACGAACGACAATTTTTGATCAGCTGATTTGAGCCTGTTTGAGTTTAAATGCTTTTTTTTTCCCAATAAATTGCCTATTTTCTGTCTTTTGGCTTTTGCACCTGTGTCTTCTTTGGGTATTTTACTTACAGTACTTACAATTGGATTATGATCTACCTGTACAAAATGTGAACACCTGTAATGTTTCCCCCGGTCTTAATAGTTTGTTCAGGAGTGTGTTAGACTTGTTATTTATTTGTTATAATATTTACTGGGGAAAATATTGATATTTACTGTATGTTGTTTAAGGCGCCACGGTGGCACAGTGGGTAGCACAATTACATCACAGGAAGAAGGTCGCTGGTTCAAGCCTTGGCTGGGTCAGTTGGCATTTCTGTGTGGAATTTGCATGTTCTCCACGTGTTCGCATGGTCACAGTCCAAAGACATGCAATATAGGTGAACTGAATAAGCTAAATTGGCCATGGTGTATGAGTGTGAATGCAAGAGTGTATGGGTGTTTCCCGGTGTTTCCCAGTGTTGGGTTGCGGCTGGAAGGGCATCCGCTGCAAAAAAAAAATGTGCTGGATTAGTTGGTGGTTCATTCCGCTGTGGCGACCCCTGATTAATAAAGGGAGTAAGCCAAAATGAATGAATGAATGTATGTTGTATCCATGATAATACAATATTATGTTTGTTTTCAATAATATTCAGAAAAAAAAAGAATGGAATAAATAAAAGCTGTTGGAATATCAGTTGTTGGACAGTATGTTTAATAGGGGTGTGACGAGATGCCTACTCCACGAGACGAGACGAGACACGAGATTGGGTTCACGAGACGAGACGAGATTTTCAAACTATTTTAAAGAAATCCTTGATGAATATCAATGGAATAATCTTAGAATTAAAATATTTTGCTAATATATGAATGGAAAATATATTTTTATAAAAAAAAAACAATCACAAAAAGCAAAACAATTTAGGTGTTTTTAATTAACATGTAATGAATTTACTTCCATTATGTATACAATTTCCATAATTATTACCATACTTTTATGTATGCAATAGTTTTATATTACTTTTAATTGAATTTTATGCAATGAACATGCAAACACTGCAAAATATTTGTTAATATTTAAATAGAAAATAGCAAACTCTACTGACTGGCTTTTCTCCTGGACGAACAGTCCGATTTTTTTTGATGACCTGCTTACATTTATCATCTTTTAAATGTGACTCGTACACGATTGACTGCTAACAGCTGATAATAAGGTACTCTTTTTTTCTCTATTCCTGTATTTATTTAGTTCGCATGGTTTCACTTTTTATTTTCTTCTTGACAAGTTGTTTTGCTGTAGTTTATGACAAAAAACGTTCTCATTTGGCCATTTTCTTTTAATCTAGGCCTTTTTAAACCAGTGGGTATCTTGATGCAATGTCCATGGCGTGATTTCTGCACGTGATGTATGCAACAGTATTACGTGGCAGATGGTGCGCTCTCTTTCTCTTTCGTGAACATGCTTAAATACTTGTGCTACATCACACATATAAAAGCTTTTTTAGTCCCTGTGTGGAATTTGGTCACTTGAACCAGCAAAAGAAAACACCAGATTTTCACGTACAGCATAAACGTGTTTGGTAATGATGAAGGCCGGTGTGTTGAGTCTCCAGCAGTTCAGTATGTGTGTGTGCGCTTAGAGATGTGTGTAGGTGCAGAGAGTATTGTGTCAAACAGCTGTGTGGACTGTCCTATCGCAAAATGCGGCTAAAAGTCCTACACGATGGTTGCTTTTGAGTGGCTATAGTTGCAGCCTCTGCTTGGACATGAATATCGCAGCAGCCCTGCCTGCGTCTTGCCAGACGTACGATAATTATCGTATTTGTACGATAATTTCGACCTCTGTACGATGTACCATCAATAATGCAAAAAATCCTATAATGTATGATAATTTCAGAATTTGATGGCATTTAAAATGAGTTTCATTGTACTCTTAGGACTTCTATACTTATTGATAGCTGCATCTTGTGTCTACTGTCTGTGACAGGAGAAGGTGGAGTTAAACACGTTTTTTATCCAATGACTGTAGTTTCTATCTCATCTTACGTTACATCTCAGCCAATCAACGTGGAGAATGGCTCTCTCACGAGTTAGCATTCCTGCTGCGTGCGGCAATGCTTGAAAGTCAGTCGTTTTCAGTCGTTTAAGCAGTAAAATTTTAAAAAGTAATGCTGAAAAGGAAGGTGAGAAGAACAGGGGAGTTTGCCCTTGATGTTCTCATTTTTCCCCATTCAAATGCATCATGCGAACGTGTTTTTCCAAAGTTAATCTCATCAAAACAAAGCCACGAGATTGGCTCATTACAGATCCTCTGAATGCGCTTGTGCACACTCTCAGACTAGTGTGTTAAAAATTCAGGAGGGTGCACTGCTTTCAAGCCAAATAGCACTATGTTGAGCTCCATGTAGGCATCTAATTTGTACGGCAAAATGAATCCCTCAACATCTGGCAACACACGCAGATATTCAATGACAGTGACTCGCAGGTGGAGTGTGAACCTTCCCACTAAGGTACGCCTAAGTTTGTTTTTTCCTTTTTTTTACGTATTGTGGTAATTTGCACGTTGTGTCAAAACACTATTTGTCTAGATAATAGCTGTATACTCTCTGTTTGACTAGTGTACAATAATTTTCCTCCAAATACGATAATTTTGAGGTTCTGGTACGATCCTTTCACATTTCCAATCTGGCAACACTGTGCCCAACTGAGTGGTATGTGCAACACAGAGGCCAGCCTTACCAGGTGTGTGCAAAGCACTTGATTTGCGGTTTAAATTCAATCCTGTTTCCAATCTTCAATGCTAATTTTACCCTCACGCTCCATCATAATAACATCTACTCACGAGACCTTTTCACCTCAATGAGAAATCTGGTCGTGATTTAATCTCACGAGATCTCGTCCAACGAGATCTTGTCACACCCCTAATGCTTAAGGTGCCATTTATAAGTTCTGTTAAAGCTTATAATTTATAAGGAAAGTTCTAAATTTTACATTTAGAAGTTAGAGCCCCAATAAGAGTCACAATTTTTTTCAATTCTTTCACTTTTTTTACATTTTACTGAACTATACATTAAATACATCCAATATTACAAAAATGAAAGAAATATGATAAAAATAAAGAAAAAGCAACTCTTAAAAATATAGAGCACAAATAGCATGACATTGATTTATCTTTATTGTTGGACATGTATCTTCATATAGCCCTGTTTTAATTTATATGAAATTATGAACACTATTTTATTTGTAATTACTTGCTGTGCTTGTTTTACATTTTCAATAAAAAAGGTGTCACACCAAAGTACAACAAAATGTAATAATTGTATAGTGGTTCCAAAAAAAGTTAAATATGAGACAAAAACTTAATAGGTGCACGTCATCAAAAATAGAAAGATAAAAAAATGTGGTAAAACCAGACAAAAAAATGTTTATAACCATTTACTGCATTTTAAATGATGACTACTTATTATATTAATGTTTGTCATCTGTTACAGTTAAAATGCAATGTCATGTCAACAACTATATGTACATGCCTGTACTATAACGCATGTATGTGTCTGTAAAATACTATACATATCCTCTCTTATTAAAAGCTAATGATTCCCGCAGCAGCTGCAGTGTTGATGTGGGTGCGATGCTGGGTTTCAGCACTCTCCGCTTACTATCTAATCTCTATCTCTCTCTCCCTCATCAACCTCCCTCTGGCTCGTTCACTCACTCTTACATGCTACCCAATTCCATAGATGACGATACATCAAATATTTATAAAAAACAACCTCTGAACACAGTCATTAGTGTCAAGGTTTAATATGGTGCTAATTCAGCAATTCCCACCTCGCTGGCAGCTCTTTCTAAGAGTGTGCCAGTGAGCGACGCTTTCAAATCAAATCACTTTTATTGTCACATCATCAGCAGCACGTGTGCTATGATGAGTGAAAAGCTTAGGTGCTGGCTCCAGACAGTGAAGAATACAGATAGTGCAAATACAACAACAGTGCAAAAAACAGACAGTGCAAATACAACAACAGTGCAAAATACAGACAGTGCAAAATACAGACAGTGCAAATACAGCGACAGTGTAAAATACAGACAGTGCAAATACAGACAGTGCAAATACAGCGACAGTGTAAAATACAGACAGTGCAAATACAGACAGTGCAAAATACAACATCATACTCACAAAAAAGAAACAAAACAGTGTATTTGGCAATGTGACAGTGATGCTTTCCAAACCATAACTATCAAGGGCAGAGCATCCACACTGCACACTGTGCACCCTACCTTTCAAAAAAGATGGAGGCACCCTATCGTTCCCTTTGCCAAGTCTGTCTGATGTGATGATCCTTTTTCTAAGTCTGTAAAATTATAAATTTTCACAGTTTAAACTGACAAGTGTAGCTGCTGGTTAGTGACCTTAAATGACCTTTGTAAAGTGACTAGTTTGCTCTTATTTGTATACTTAATCCTAGTTAAAAATTAGCCTGTCAATATATATTGACAGACTAATTTCTAATAATTATTGACTAGTAATAATTATTGATTAGCAATAATTATTACTAATTTTTGACTGTCATCATATATTACAACCAAATGTTGAATTCCAAATGTGAACCAAATTCTGTTAGTTATGGCAGATTTTTACATTTATTTTGTAAATAAAATAATTAAAAAAATAATTTTTGGGGAAATGATTGATCATAGGTCGATGGTTCATTTCAATGTGGCGACCATTGATAAAGTTGTAAATAAGCCAAAGGAAAGTGAATGAATAAGTGATCGATCATAAGCCTTAATGATTTGAACATATGTACTGTTATTTTTGGAGTGTAAAATGTATTGTTTGTGGATCATTTTGACAACTAAAATATGAAAAAAAGCTTTAAAAACCGTTTTAAGAGTTCACACTTAGCTGATGATAGATTATAAAGCGTGTTTGGCATGCTGTCCTGGGAAGAGCCCTGAGCTCACAAGATCCTCGAGCCCAGGGCTCCCTCCCATTGTAGGGCAAGAGGGGAGTTTGAGCTCAGGTAGATCTTGAAACTCCCCTGCCGTAGGAACTAATAAACAGATAGTAATTGCTCTTAAGAGATAACTACTTACTAGGAGCTTGTCTATGGTGCAGATTTAGATTAGTCAATTAAATTAAGTTGCATGTTTTTGGACGGTGGGAGGGAGCCGGGGGAAACCCACGTGAGCACGGGGAGAACGTGTAAACTCTGCACAGAAACGTTGGCTGGCTTGGTAAGAACTACAACGTGACGTTCTAGCTGTGGGGCAACAGTGCTAACCACTGGGCCACCATGTCACCCATCTAGAAAAGGACGGCGGGATTCTTCAAAACGAAGATGTATGCTTCAATGTTTAACTTTGTTTGTTTCAAATAACTTTTGTTTAGTACAATTGGCAATTTTTTTATACAATTTGCAACAAGTTACACTGTGTGGTGTAATCCAAACATGCACAGGTCCAAGATTTTCATGTCTGTACGTACTCCTGTATGTACCAACTCAGGCTCATTCTGAAAACGTACCCTATACACATTTCTGGAGAGCGGCAAATACGTCCCAGGAGGTATGTTTTTTTAAAGTTTTCGTTTTCGCGAATCCACCAGAGGCAGCTGTGTACACTTTTTGAGATCTCAAATTTGTCTTGCGAGTGTCATTTGCGCCTGCTACCGATCGACTGACCCACCCTTCTCCTTTCCTAAACCCAACCAATAGTGTTTTCAAAAGCACATATTGACCCACCCACCCACTTCCGAAAAAAGAAAAAGCCCTTTTTTCAGATTTTACCACATTCTTACCCTGTTATTTACTTGTTTATTTTTTGGCTTCTGTATTTGTCTTACCTGCTTTCTGGAACCATTCTTTGCCGGACTCGGACCCCGTCCTTGTGATCAACTCCTATCTGCATCTTAAGTCCACCAACATATATGACAAGCCATACAGAGGTAAGCAGTCAGTTGGTAAGCGTGAAATGAACGACATCATACCACCCTGTAGCATTCGTTTTAAAGATGAAATAGAGCCAGACATAGCTCTGGCTATATAATTTGTGATCTCAGAAATGTATATAGGGCTACATTTTCAGAATGAGCCTATGTTGGTACAGTTGTACAAATATAACACATTTTTTATGAATACATTTTTAATAGATGTCATATTTTATGTCATGCATTGAATAGTACATTTGTGTATAAGTTAATAAGTGAATTACTAAAAACTGGATATTTTGAACATTGCTATGCCTTATGTGACCAAATTCAGTAAGTTTTAGCACAGTGTGATAACATTAACTAACATTTTTGGGAAAAAGATAATTCTTTTAAAATTACTCCAAGTTTTAAATTACCCAAACTCAGCATTACAGCTAAACCTAAAGTGACGTTATGATATTCCTTCCCTTACTCTTGTGATACATATCTGAGTGGAATGGCTTCTAGCACAAGAACAACAGGGAAATTTTAGAAAATGGAAAAGGGGTTCATGCAAAAAATGGGAGATGCAAATGCATTTGTTGAATAAACATTGATTATACCCACAAGTTGTTGGTTACTAGGTTACCAATACTACAGGCAGCCACTCTAACAAATTGATAGAAACTTGCTTATTTCACATTTGGGATTTTTTTATTTTATTGAGAACGTTTGTGTTGTGTAGATGTTAGTAGGTCAAAATATTGTTGTACGCCTATAAATGAATGAAATACGGTAATTTACTGTGAAAAGTAAAAATGTCTGTTACGTTTCTACTTTTTACTGTAAAATGACAGCATTCACTGCTGTTGTTTTTTTTTTTTTTACTGTTTTTTTTTTTTTTTTTGCAGTGTAGCCACTGGGTCACCAGTCTCTCCTACAGATACACTATGTGCTAGGAAACCCAGTTCTTGTGAATGTTTATGTAAAAGTGCAATTGTACTGTCATACTGCTACAACTTATCCATCTATCCAAATGTATGCTGATATATGTATATGCTAACACAATACTTTACCTACAAACACTTAAAAACACTAATGAGATCACGCCTATATACCATTCATTCTCTCAGAGGAGGCAGCTGAAACTTCTCAAACTGTGAGCCTGCAGTATTTTGGGTTTTTAATTACTAGCCAATTACTTAAACAAATATGCAACATTAAGCGGCTAATTTAGCTGCTAATGCCAGAACAGATGGATGTTGCTGGAGTGAATGAATGGCCCTGACTAGCACAGGGTAATAAGTGGGCAGACACTGAGAAGAATGAAGCCAAACGCTTCACGCTTTTGCTTAGCTAGCTAGCACACCTGTAGTGCGTGCTAATCACCCGCATATTAGCAGCCCGCTGGATGGAGTCAAATCGGGCAGCGTTTTGCATATGTTTGCATAGCCTGTTTTAACTGAACTTGGTCATTTTAATTAAATGGGGAAAAATGTAAACGTTCACCTGCATCTGGTGAGCCAAAGAGTAATTTGTCTCAAGATTGTTTATTTTCTGTTCATGCTAAGTTGTCATTAGATCAAGTTGGTTTTCGTCATGTTGCTTTGTTTTCGGCAGCTTTTAATGAAACGCAAGATTAGTGAAGAATGTAATGGGATGATTGGGAATAGTGTGACAGGAGATGTTCTTTCAGGTAAATCAAGGTGGGTATGACAATAATTGAGAGGCATAAATTATTCAAAAGCTAATTAACATTCAGTAAACAGTGGATGAAATGACAAGATGTCAGAGAGTTTACCAAAGCAAACAGAACATAAATGATGTCACGCTAGTAACAAGCTTTCTGGAAAATCACAGTATGGTGAAAAACATTTTAGGGCCCCACTTTATCTTTGGTATTGTTAACTATACTACACTGTAAAAAAATATATATATGATCAATTAGTCATAACAACATATGTTTTTAGCTGATTGTAACTTATTAAACTAAGTTAATCATGCTCTAACTTAATTTTATAAGTTATGCAGGCTGTTTTAAGTCAGTTTAATATAATATAAGTTCAAGTGATGTTAAATAGATTCAGCTAAAAATTTTAATGCAACCAGTACTTTTTACAGTGTACTGTACATACTCAAAATTAATTAACTGATAGATACAATGTACTTATTGTATTTATGTGGTTTTGTAAAACACAGTTGCTGCTATTTAGATGTGTCCGGCACTGGTAGACTATTGCCTAATGGTAAGTACTAAATAGACAACGCAATCTCACAGCAATTCGTAACTTTTTGATTTAGTGGCTAATTAGTATGAATTCATACAATCTAATTTTTACAAATTACTACGATTTGCTCATCACCCAATGACGGTTGAGGTTAGGGGTGGGGTTAGGTGCCACGCCTTCTTTTTAAAATCTTACATTTTCGTATGACTGAACTCGTACGAATTAGCCACTAAACTGACAAAACGTAAAATACTTACAATTCCTCGTGAGAGCAGGCTGAAATAGACCATAACCAGACCAACATTTAGCCCGTTTTCTTCCAAACTGAACACATTTTTGTGCTTTCATAGACTAAGATGATGTTTACACATGCATTTTTTTTGTAAATTCTGCCCTAAATACAGGTTCAACTGGAGTCATTTTGAGGTTGTGCATTGTTGATCTCGTCATTTGATCGGAACCCTTTAATAGGTTTGTTGCTCGTATGGACAAATTGTTTAAAAAGCCACAAAACACCACCCCACAGTGTTTGGTGTATGGTATAGGAGTAGAAGTAGTATACGAGTCGTAGTCTAAAAGAAAGAAATAAGAGATTTCCCATTGTCTACTACTACGTGCACATATTGTCTACTATGTGTTCATATGTATACTACACAACTGTATTTCACAAAGGATCAGAAAAGCCCAAACATACTGTATACCCGCTCATAGACCTCCATCTTCAAAGAAATGGGGCTGAAAGTGGACAAAAGAGAGTCAAAATGTGTGCAAGTCTCCCTTGTTTACCTGTGAATCAAGGGACCAAAACAAATTGCAATACAAGGTGTTTACAAAACCTAAGACCTCCTCAACCTCAAGTACAATAAACAAGTAATTTGAGTGTGTGGTGTAGTGTAAAAAGAAACATTTAATGTTCCTGGTCCAGACATCTGTTATTTAGCATTCCAGGCAAGATATCAACTACAGGTACACTGGTAGCTTGAGCATGACAAGATTCACACTAAATACTTTATCCGCGAGTCAAAACTGCACAGCCTGAAGAACAGGCCTTTCTTCTGTATACAGTATGCCATAGATTTAACCTTGATTCAGGAGTAAACATTGAGAGCTAGAGCAAGGACAGAAGAAAACGATGCGGGACCTTAGCTATTCAGAAGTGGCTCGCACCTCTTAGGATGCTTCACATGCAATCCTGTTGATATTTTGTGTTACACTTTACTGTAATAAAAACGGGTGTTCATGGAGCTTACAAAATTGGAAGTGATCATTTGTATAGACTTATTTGTTTAATTTACTTGCTGTAAGTCACCACTAAAAGATCATACCACTTTAAATTTGTTCAAAGCATGTCACGTGTTTTATGTAGTTCGGGTAACAAATAGGTTAGTCAGACTAGCAGAGCGAAGAGGATACCTGTTTCTTTGTTGTTTATGAAGATGAGTAGCGAAAGGAGCCTTAATCCTGCTCAACTGAAATCCTAGAACCCTTTGGTAAAGTAGAGCGAGGTACTGTATGTGAAGTTGATTAAGCCATAAGAGTTTGTTTGTATGTATATGTTAATTGTGAGCTCTGCCCCTTTTATTAGTTCTTTTAAACTTTAAACTTTAGGTCTTTATTTACTTCATCGTTTAGTTTTCATACATTTCTCTGTACATTGTATCTTTATTAGTCATATTTTTCTGTATATAAGTTGTATTTATTGATTTTGTTGTTTCTTTGTGTACTTTTTCGGTGCTACGCAACGAAAGTTTAATAGCTCTCGTCTTGAGCAAATAAAAAAAAGCAACTGTCAGAAACTCTCTGTCTCGTTTTTGGATGCCAAAGGGCAGCTACACTTGCTTTATTAATATTATTATAAATGGTGTGCCTGAACTTATAATGTGAAGTTGCTACAATTTAAATTATGTTAGATGTATATTAAAACATTCATACAAGCTTAACTAAATTACCAATTAAAGTCCATAACCATATTTTTCAATATAGCATAATTTAGGACTGTGTTAAACTTTATTTTACTTTGTTAACTTTAATCAAACCTTACATATACACAATTGAAATTATCTAAATATGCAGCACACATAAAACCATACCTGTCAAGCCTCCCGTTTTTCCCGGGATTATCCAATTATTACAGTTCAATCCGGCTATCATCCCGTATTTTAAAGATTTAAAAATATTTTAAGGTATTTTCCTGTATTTCTCCCGTATTTTCAGTCTTTCATTGAAGGGTGGCAATAAACATTAAAGAGCAGAGCCTCCCTATACGCAACCCATACTGCCAAACCACCAGGGGCTGCCCTTTGCTCTTAAATGTGAGTCGGTTCTGTGCTTTCGCTTTGTTTAGGCATGAAAACACTTTAAAATTGTCATATTCTGAGCTATTATTTGTTTTCTCCACATGATGTCGCCATTTTTCCCAGTGTTTCTGTTAGGGGTCCATTTGGTTCAGCTGTGTCTTGTTGGACTAGCCTATATATTCTACTCTCTTGTCTTCATTTGTCACTTGGTTTTTGAGTTTGATGTGCTCTCGCCATTGCCGTAAGTCCTCTAGTAATTACCTTTCTTTATTTGTGCATTTGCTTAAAGTACCCTTTGCTCTATGGAGAACTTTATGTTTGTTACCTGCTTAGCTTGTAGACTTCCTATGTTTTTTGCCTGGCTGCTATTTTTTTGATGATTTTGGATTTCCCGAATAAACACCTTTTTTTGAACTAGACCTTGTGCCTTGGCAATTGGGTTCATCAGCTCACCTTGTGGTTAAACGGTAAAACACTGGTCTACCACACCAGAGACCTGGGTTCCAGCCTCGGGCTCATCACAAAAATAAATATAAAAACGGCGGGATTCCTTTTGCTCTTATTACAGGTGCCGTCTCCTATATGCAATCCTCAAAACAGTCATATAGCGGTGCATGACTGTCAGCAGACGCACCCTATAGTGATAAATAGAGGCTGTTTCCCAAACAGATTCTGTACATGCGATTTGAAGCGGAGCAAAAGTTTGGGTTTTGGGTGCGTGTTTAAACCGACATATACACATAATTAAACTATTTGCGCAGGGTGATACAGTATGTCATGCCTAATCTGCTCCTACATAATGAAATATGGTGCAGGTGACTGATTCCAGTCGCCTCATCAGCCAATGAGATTACTCCTCAACATTTTAAATAGCTCAGTGTTTTTTTTACGCTACTGATGTGCACCACACTTTCGGAGCCCCTCCTCCTCCCCAGCTCCACCTTTATCTAGGTCTGCTATGGGTGTTACATGTTTATGTTTTCAGCGGCACTGTGTTAAATTCTCAGACTGCATGTCTGTGAATATACTAGCAGTACAAAGCCTCGGTTCTTGCTTTGATATAATAATCAAAGCAAAACCAAGACCTAACACCAACATTGCCTCATACATATTTATTACCATAAATCTCTCCAAGAGTTGTCTTGACAGAAATGCATCTAATTTAATGCTGGAAAAAATGTGTAGTGCTGCAAGTATCTGTGTTGAGTCCTCTGCTATTTATTTATTAACAATAGAATTGTTATATTATTATTAATAATAGAAAACTAGAACAGGGTAAAAGTATTGTTTCTGGATAGATGGATGGATGGATGGATGGAAAGGCAGATGAATGGATGGATGGATGGATGGATG
>CAIGQZ010032461.1:467126-490067 GCA_903798205.1 Danio tinwini | reverse complement strand
TGTGTGTGTGTGTGTGTGTGTGTGTGTGTGTGTGTGTGTGTGTGTGTGTGTGTGTGTGTGTGTGTGGCTCTGTGCGGTGTTGTATTTCATACACTGTCATGCTCATCAAATCCTATGGTTTTAAAATATCTGGTGGTTGATGCTACGCTAAATTAGAGTCGACATGGTAGGTTGAAGCAGCTTTGAGGTTATTGAGGAGCCTGTCGGTCGCGTCTGTATTTTAAGCTCATTACAAGCATCAGCTCTCATTTTCTGGGAGAGTGAAAGAGATACAGAGACAAATGTAGAGAGACTGAATGAATAACTGAATAAATATTAGTCAGGGCTCTTCTCTTGGGTGGGCCACCAGTGTTTCTGAGAGACTGAGAATGGAACAGGGTGACTCTCATGAGAGCAAGAGGAAGAGGACATGGTGAAAACTCTCATGGGGGAGAGTAAAGTATCTAAACCCCTGAAGCGAGGAGCAGATCTCTCTCTGTCCCCGCGGACGCTTCTACTGTATTTCACATTTTAGGCATGACAGCATAAATCATCTTCAGTCTGCTGACTTTCTCTTCTTTCCACTGCCTTGCTTACGGCCCACATATGTTAAAATACCGTACAGTAATGAAAAGGCATTGCACTTTCGCAAAAATGCCACCCATGGTATTCATATCACTTAAATCTTCCTTCACCAAAAAACCTAATATGACCTCAAAATCAGAGAGCCTCGCTGGCTTGTATTATTTTTAATTATACTGTATATATTTCAGATTATTTTATAGTGATTGCATTATATGCTTCCATAAACGACTTAATCAACCATGGGCTGTCTATTCGGACCTCATGTAATAAGTTATCTTTAGTTTAAAAAAAAATGTGTATGTGTATTCAGATTAGAATTGTGGGTCCCACTTTGGAATAAGTGTCCCTAACTAATATATATATATATACACTAGGGCTGGGCCAATAAACAACATTATATTGAATTGCGATTAAAAATTATGTCAATAACAGTAATAAGCTCTGGACTTTCTATACTGATCTAAGAGCCGATCACACAACAGAAATGAGCAACAATGGGAATCTAAAAGTGTGTTGATATAGCCCAACTTTAAGGAGAGTCTGGGAGGGGCTTTTTTTAACCTTTTTTGTTCCCCAATGTATCTTATTTCCTATTTTTCTAGGCTACGTCTCAACTGACCTGTCTTCCCCTGAAATGTGTGATGTTTGTGTATGGTTGGAGGGATCCAATTTTGCTGCATGTAACAGTGTTGTGACCAATAAAGGCTCTTTATCATATTAGAGATGTATCAAATTTTCAACCACCAAAAATGTATCGGCTGAAAATGTGTTATGACCTTTAACAGACCCTCAAATTTTTGTGGCTTCAGTCATTCTTGGTGTAATCTTTTAAATCTGGAAGCATTAACAACTTATATTGATATTTATATAGTGGTTGACACTTTAAAAGGAGCATTACCGCTGCGAGTGGCACCGCCGTCAAACTAAAGGAGTAAGAATGTGTTTTTAGGTATAACTGCAGTTTGCGACTATGCCGCGAGGGGGCACAAAGGGATGGGATGCGAACAGATAGAAATATACAGTAGCTGTAAATACCCTGCTACTTGTAAATGAAGATGAAATAATAAACAAAGCATTATAATTCCTTTATTAATCATTAAAAAGCTTGTTAACAAACTTTATTATCATTGTAAACTTGTTAAGTGACATGAGGATTCATTTTGGAAGGTAAAATTAAATAAATAGAAGTCAACTAAAATGAAAGTACAAACACACATACAAATAAGTAGGCCTAAATAAATAAAGCAATGTTTTAGCCTAAATATAGAGAGATGTAGAGTTTGTTATTTTAAAGTGAGGACTGACAGTCATTAAATAAGCTTTTTCATTTACGTTTTCCTTTACAATTCCGTTGTTTATTATATTTTATTATTTTGTTTATGTATCAATTATTGTACATAAATAATAAATGAATAATTAAATAGGCCTATACATAATTATTTATTTAAAGACATTACCAGCAAAGCACAAAGAAACGGTCTCGGGCGCATGGTCTAAAGAGCTCTTAAGGTGAATGCTTCTTCGTCAAAAGCAGAAGTGGTGACATCTGTATTGTTATTGTTCATTATGGAAAATAATTATCGAGATTGCATTTTTGCCATATCGCCCAGCTCTAACTTACACTAAAATTAATAATTTATTACAATGTACTTTTTGTGCAAATACATGTTTTTACCATAGACTGTAAAAGATATGGACGCAGTATCCATGACGTCACCCATAGGTTTCTATAGAGCGCAAATAAAGATAAAAGTAGGTGTGGCCAACCGTCAACATTTTGTTCGCATGTCATTGCACCTACCGGGGTATACCAAATAAGAGCAAAGAGGCAGAGCGTGAGCGGAGCTACAGACGCCTGCTAGCATTTTGCTTAAACAGACTTTTCTTTTGGAGAAACACTTAATACTTCATTACCTGTGACTCATTTGTGTTCTGACCACATGTACTTTGTTGTAAACTATATCAATAAAGTGTTTGGACTTTATTAGACTGCTGTAATACATTGAGTCACTAAGCATTGTTCTTATGACGTTTTTCTACAGGAGGAAAGCGTGAATCACTTCCAAACACTTAAAATATAGTCTGTGTTAGTAAATATAAGGCTATTTATGAAATCCAGGCATTAAACTGCATGACAACATTTCAGGTGACTGTTCTATTGTCACAAAGATATACACAGGAGACCCAAATGCAAGATGATTTATTAAAGAGTCACAACTGGTATTGATCTCACCAGATATTTTGTTGAGCAAGGATGCTTACACCAAGAATACAACACTCTAAACAGCGGTAAATGTTCTTCCGAGAAACAACGCCGTAGCAGTCTCTCACGGATATCTCACCAGATATCGAGGGAAGGGAAAGGTTAGCGCTATGGAGCAGCTCTCAAGGAAATCGTCAGGTTTACCCACGGTAAAGTTCATCAGAGTAGCGGATTGGGATGAAGTCTCTCACAGATAATGTTGTCATCAGAGCAGGGAGTTGTAACAGCATCAATGAAACAGACTTATGGCGAAGACCCTCCACCAGAACGAGTGAGAGCATCTAACAGGGAGCAGACACAGGAGTGAACAAACAATGGACTGATACGCTATCTACAAAACAATGAACATATATAGCGCGGAAGGCGCAACAGCTGTGACTGATAGAAAACACTGATAGAGAGTGATGTGAGAGGTAACAAGACACGTGACAACCCAGCTGATGTAAACACACACACACGCACACACACACACACACACACACACACACACACACACACACACACACACACACACACACACAAAGATCCACAACCGTGACATCTATAGCCTGCAACTAATCAATCTGTCAGATTCTGGAGTGTTTTACCGGTCTGAAGAAAATTATAAATAATAATTATCTTAAATAAAACAAATACATTTATAGATATGGTATATATAATTTCACTCACCTGGGAAATGGGCCACACAGCATGCCATATTATCTCATAATTGTAGGAAATGATCCCAAAAGGCAATTAATTGTGTAAAGCCACATAAAACAACACAAAAATATGATAAACAGTTGAAGTCAGAATTGTTAGCCCCCCTGAGTTATTAACCCCCCTGTTTATTTTTTTCCCAATTTCTGTTTAACGGAGAGAAGATTTGTTCAACACATTTCTAAACATAATAAGTTTAATAAATCATCTTTAATAACATAATAAATGATTTTTTTAATCTTTGACATGATGACAGTAAATAATATTTGACTAGATATATTTTTTAAATACTTCTATACAGCTCATAGTGAAATTTAAAGGCTTAACTAGGTTAATTAGGTTAACTAGGCAGGTTAGGGTAATTAGGCAAGTTATTGTATAACGATGGTTTGTTCTGCAGACAAGAAAAAAAATTAGCTTAAAGGGTCTAATAATTTTGACCTTAAAATGGTTTTTAAATTTTTTTTGCCAAAATTTTAGCCAAAATAAAACAAATAAGACTTTTTCCAGAAGAAAAAAAAAACATTATCAGACATACTGTGAAAATGTCCTTGCTATGTTAAATATCATTTAGGAAATATTTAAAAAAGAAAAAAAATTCAAAGGGGGGCTAATAATTCTGACTTCAACTGTATATGCAGAGTTCAGCAGCTAATCAGCCAGAATGACATGACAGTGACCTAGCTGTCACTCAAGTGGCCACACCCTTAATTATGCAGACTTAATATAAATAAATATATAAAAACTAAACGCATGAGTTATAAAAAAAATTCACGCCCCCCATCACAGTTGTCATGAAGGGTAATATTAGTTATATGCACCATAACCATCTTTTGTACCAGGCTATAAACATGTTTTTATCAGCTGTAAAATTGGCCAATTTACCATTACAGTCAGTGGATATCTGGAGTTTATGGAGCCAGCCCTCAAAGGCCAATCAATGAGTTGCAGTTTCAGTTACTTCCATATTGGCTTCACGAGGGAGAGCGGGATGTTGCCGCTTGGTTTTTACATTGTACTTATGATTTACTAAATACATGCATGTGATTATATCTGTAATTAGTCTCTGTAATTACATTTATAATTACACTCTTGACCATCCCTTACACTTTAACCCATCCTTAAAACTAGTGAAACCTGTCCCGAACCCTACCCATATCACACATAATTAGCACCAGAAGTGTTCTTTAATACATTATTAACAAAATAAATGCATTGTATTTACATTTTGATGCAAGTACATAGTAGTTAATGACACTTAATATAAAGCGGGACTGAAATTTGCTACACAGGCAGCCCATCAAAAAATAAAAGTACAGTATAGAGTGCCACAGGGATATGTTTACCGTCATTTAAAGTATCCACAATATACTGTAAATATGTCGTCTATGTAAGCTTTCAAAAGAACTATTGTCATATACTTTTTGACATGCAAACTATTTTGTTTGCAATATGAGGAGGAGCACTATATGATGCTGTTTTAGTATTTGTTGTTTAAATGAAATGTATCTTACTGCTGTTCGTGTCATGGAGCTGAGCTGTTCCTGTCTGTATGGAAGACAGGCTCATTTTTCTTGCTGTCAGACGTGGGAGCATCTCTGTTTCTGTCGCTCACATTTGCAAAAACATGTTGGGCACAGTGTTGACAGGATCAGGTCTGAAGCCAGAGTGCGGTGGGCCTTAGCAATGACTGATGGCTACGATAAGCCTTCCCACTGACACCTTCATCTGCCTCAAAAAAAAAGAAAAAAAGAAAAAAAAAGAAACCAAATATTCTCACAGACCCAAACAAGTGTTGGTAAACCAGCGCAAATACCCAGCAGAGTTTTATGCCATCATTTTCAAAAGCCGTGCCTTATGAGAAAAAAACCCCCTGAAAAGACAGACAAAAGATATGACAGACAACACAATCTCAATGAACACTTGATGCTTGAACACTTGATGCCTGAAAGAATTTGTGCCCCTTCAGTTTTCATAAAGGATTAGTTTACTCAAATTTATTACATTTATTACTAATGTTCCTGTCATTCCAACTTTCAGAATACAAATTTAGATATTTAATAATATGAAAAAGCATTTAAATTATGAAAATTGTGAAATTAAAGCAGTAGTCCAGAGATCTGGTCCCCATGTCAGGTCAGGATGCGCCCATATAAGCACACACGTGGCGGCAGAGGCGCAACCTAACCTCACACAGGAGAAAACTGGACTAGTGGACAGCATAAAGGCGAACAGCCTAATTTATTACATGTTTTGGTTAACTAATTCTTTAAATACAACTCTCTTGAGCTCTAAAGGGAAAAAGTACAAAAGAATATTGCCATTAAATTAGTATTAGCAGAGACACAACTGCCAGTCATTTTTACATTAGTTTTTCAGTTAGGGATTAATTTTAAAGTAGTCTAATGAAAATGTTTAGTTGGACAATGCACAGTCCCACAGTAGTCTACATGATAATTATTATTATAATTCATTATATTTGTTATTATTAATAATATTAAATTGAACCCATGAAATTGACAAACGCAGAACTCTTTTTAATGTTTGCTTTTATTTTGACATTGCTTAAGCACACTTTTACAGTTGTGAAGAGAAACATCCCATTATGCAGCAGCAGTCTCAAGTTAGGACACTTAAAAATGTCTTTAAAGATGATCGGCCTGCGAAGTCAAGTTTACAGTCTAATAAATGGTATTTAGTGCGTGAGTAAGTGGATTTGCCACAGATCAACCTCTCACATGCACTGCAGGTAGGCTAAAATGATAATCTTTAATAAATAATATTGGCTATACTGCTATTATTCTAATATACAATGACTTGTAGTGTAATGTCTTTGGTTGTTGAAAACTTGAACAGTAACTGAATTAAGTAAACTGAATTAAGATTGTTCTTTTCTTTATAATGTTTTTTATTTATATTGTCAGACAGCTAAAACATTTTACAAAATGTGTTAAAGCACCTGCACAAAGGGATTGGCATGCTGAAAATCCTTCAAAATTGATAGATATAAAGATTTGACATTTATTGGGATAATTATCAATATTGACTGATATAAAAAAAATTATCGTGATAATTTTTATTGCCATATTGCCCAGCCCTACTGAGCCATCATGCCGCCCACCTTTTTTTTACAATAATAAATACTGTATTTATATTCAACCTAGCATATAACCAACAAACAATCTAAATAATAATTAAAGAAACTGAAAACACTATCTTAATAATTTAACTAACATAACCAATAACGAACCAACCATTTTTAAAAATACAATTAAAATGTTAAATTTGTATTAAAATTAACAAATAAACAAAATTTCATCCAATAAATCATAATCAAACTAACAATCATTACTAAAATAATTATCAAATTAAGCAATTATCTAATAAATAAATAATGAATACTGTATACAGCACAAACGATGAACTAACTACCAAATGTTTTTATTTAAATAACAAAATTAAAATATCTTAAATCATAAAAACCACTGAGCTAAAAGCAGAACCTCTCACTTTGAAATTTAATAGTTTTTCCCCCCAATATTCTCATAGACCCGAGGCTGAATAGCACCACAGAGGCTTTTTTAGGAGCACTACAGAGTGGCCTGTTTGGAAGCTTATTGTTCATTGGCCAATGCCTAAAGGGTCTTCATGGGATGGCTGGATCTGTGTCTTTACTCCCCAATTATCTCCTCTCCATTTCATTCCACCCATCCCAGCTTCAGTGGGCTCTGTAGTCGCTCCTACAGCTCCTCTTCTCTAAAGGGCCCTCCACGTACAATCTGCCCACAGTCACTGTAGCATATGCAAGTCAATATAACAGTATGAGCCCTCCACATTGGGCACAGGCTGTACCTAATTAGCCACCCCAACTGTTAGAGGAAGAATGGGAAATGGGTCTTAATTAAGAAGTTGAGGAGTCATCAAGTTTCAAGCTTCCAGGCTCTCTTTCCGTGTTACTTCCCTTTTGCACATACACTTTCATTCCTTCAGAATGCGTCTTGTTTGCCTCTTTTTCCATTTCCATATTGCTCCCAACTTCCCCTGGCAGCCTGCCTGGTGAATTCAGACCAGCACTGAGCAATTAGTAGCATCCACTTGGGATCTAGGCTTAGCATGTCGCCTGTACCCCAAATCAGTTTGAAGCCCTGATGTTATCCAGTTCTGATGGATGTTTGCTTGGACACCTGTCTGTGCCAGAGGGAGGGAGCAGGTGATGGAAAAAAAGCAGAGGAAACTGTTTTAGATGGCTCATATGAATTTGTAGTTTCCTTTTTCTATATTTTGACAACTTGTCAATGAAAAATGAACATTAGCCTAGTCATCTGCATGAAAGTGCAGTTTACTGAAGAAGATTTTCATTCATTCATTCATTCATTTTTTCTTCGCTTAGTCCCTTTTTTATCATGGGTCGCCTCAATGGAATGAACCGCCAACTGTTCCAGCATATGTTTTATACAGTGGATGCCCTTCCAGCTGCAACCCAGTACTGGGAAACACCCATACACTCTCACATTCACATACATACACACTCATACACTATGGCCAATTTAGATCATCCAATTACCCTATAGAATATGTCCTTGGACTGTGGGGGAAACCGGAGCAACTGGAGGAAACCCACGCTAATACAGAGAGAACATGCAAACTCCACACAGACATGCCAACTGCCTAGCCAGGACTCGAACAAGAGACCTTCTTGCTGTGAGATGACAGTGCTAACCACTGTGCCACCCTAAAATAGATTTTATTAAGGTTTTTAACTAAATCATCTCATTTCAAGTTTTGACATGGATGGTGTAGAGATGGTGACTTCAAGCAAAGAGAGCGACAGTGGCCACAGGATATAGGTGTGGCAAGTAACAGGAGACAAGTGACCAAAGTTCAGAAATTGTCTACTTTATGCAAATGAGAAGTAACAATTACCAATGGGAGTGTAGTCAGTGGAGTTCACGTTACTTAAGTCAGCCATTGCTCTTGCATAAGTGGGTAGTCGCTGCGCTGACTCAAGTCTAAATTTGCTTTGTTTTGTTGACACATGCATTTACGCTTTATACTACCACAGCTGCTTTAGCAACAAGAAATGCAATTCATTTTATACATAAAGGAATTATATTCATTCACAAATGTAACTAGATGTGAAAACGCTCACTAGCATCCCAACCGTAAGCCACTGCCGACAAGCAGCAATAAAGTCACTGGCGGTGCGAATGGGGCTTTAGACCCAACTCTAAAGTAAAACTTAATTTACTCCACAAAAGGGTGTTCCTATGACTAAATTATTCCCAATTCCTGGGGTGCTACAAGCCAAAAGTAAAAAAAATCTGCCCATAGGAACTATAATGCACCTCCAGTGCCCTTATATCACCCTTGTAGCATAAAACTGACTACGTTTACATGAGCATCAGTAATCAAATTATTTACCTTCATCCAAATAAGGCAAAAACATGATTAAGGTATAGATATGAGTTGCTTTAGAATGTTATTTACATGTTCCCGTTTTACATGTTATAGTACATAGATCAATTAAAATCATTACATCACATTATCCATTGTTTTCTTCAGAGTTTCATATAATTTTAGGTGTTTCATTTTACATTTTTTGACTTCAACTGCAGTTGCTGGCAGCTAGCTCTCTGCAACTCTCACATGGTCACCCACTGATAAGCAGGGCTGCGCCCGGTCAGTACCTGGAAAAGCTAGGTTGTTGCTGGAAGTAGTGTGGGTCCTAACGTCCCCGTCCCACTCTATACTGCTCAGTGAGTGCTGTCTTTCGAATAAGATGTTAAACCAAGGTCCTGACTCTCTGTGGTCATTAAAAATCCCAGGATGTCCTTCAAAAAAGAGTAGGGGTTTAACGTTGGCATCCTGGCTAATTTTGCCCACTGCCCTCTGCCCATCATGGCCTCCTAACTATCCCCATATTATAATTGGCTTCATCGCTCTGTCACCTCTCCACCAATCAGCTGGTGTGTTGTGTGCGCTCTAGCACAATATGGCTGCCAATGTGTCATCCAGGTGGATGCTGCACACGGGTGGTGGATGAGGAGATTCCCCCCAAAAATGTGTAAAACTCTTTGTGTCCAGAAAAGCGCTATATAAATGTAAGTAATTATTAATTATTATTAATTCAGCTTTCACTTTCATTCAGTGACATTTATTTCATGCCCCTGCAACAATCTTGAGTTTGAGAGTATGAAGTATTGTAAGGAATGATGAGAGAGAGAGTTGTTTTAATGGAATTTGATACCACAGACTGAATGGTATAAAAACTTCTGCATTTGTGTTCAATAATAGCATGTGTAATGTTTTCACAGGAGATTTACTGTTCATGCGCTTGTGCCCTTGGAGATACGAGTGGCTGTGGTCCTGTACTGACTCGGTAAGCAGCCATGTGTGTTTGTACTATCATGTCACAATATGTCCTACAGTTTGATTGAGGTATTTACATGTCTGTACTGCACTTATGCAATGATGTGACTAAAGTAAACTCCACATGTCTTTTTGTCAGTCAGACTTTGTGTCTATCTGACATGCTGTCTATATGTGTCTGAAATAAAAGAAACCTGTAAGTTTTGTGCTGTTGACAAAAAATGTTCCATGACTTCAGTCAAAACACTGATGAAAAACAAGGATTATAATAGCCAGAAGAACTTCAAATTAATTATTCATTCAGTATGGTCTTCTGGTTTTTGTATATATACTGTATGACTCCTTCTTCAACCCAAGTGTGTCTGGCAATGCTCCTAAATGACTTTTCTGTTGGACTTCAGCTGGTTTTGTGTTTGTATATGTTATGGCTCTTCATCAACCTTTCACACCATATGTCTGTACATCAACCTCAGGTGGAGACCCTGTTGTGTCTTTACCTGTTAGACGCACACTCTGTATCCAGTTTAGACCCATGAGCTGCTTAACAGAGCCGGCGTAAGCCAAAGCCTTAGCACCCTTGAGCCTGTTCCCCTTTTGTACCACCACTTTGATTTCCAATATGTCTGACTATGAGGGCAGATGGTGAGAGGGTAAACACTTCCTCCACAAGGCATCATAAACACAAGCCTAGTGGTCCTCTGAGCCCCTCCAAATTGGCACAGGATGGAGCGCAGGGCAAAAATCGGGGTGTAATGTAATAGAATATTTGATTAGCCTCCACAGAGCAGGTTACTGGGACTCGTGCCATGGTTAATGCGACTGTGTTTGGCTTGCATTTCTTCTCCTGCTGCTCGCCTTACAAATTTTCATTTGATAACCTTGCCATTTCCTTGACTATTTCTCCTCCTCAGCCTGTCAAAAGATGCTTGCTGTATAACTAATGTCTGGCCTGGATGCTCCGGCCTTTCAGATAGTGTAAAATCAGCTTGTCAGGCTGTGAATGAATCATTATAGCTTGGCTGGACCTCCGGACAATGAGACTCGACATGTATGAGTCAGTGTTTGCTTAGAGTATTACTGTTAATTTTTTTATTTTTGCAAGTGTGTGTGTGTGTGTGGGGGCGGGGGGACATTTAGAGACAGTGATTCACACAGAATCAGATGAACCGTGAGAGGCATGAGTCTGCCTGACTTGCTAACTTTAGTTGATGCATCTAATTTGTAGACTACCTACAGTAGGAGTTGCGTTCGTTTCTTCTACATTATGCAAAGAATTAAAAATTATGAATTTCAGAAGGGCTTCAGGGTGGCGCAGTGAGTAGCACATTCGCCTCACAGCAAGAAGGTCGCTGGTTCGAGCCTCAGCAGTTGGTATTTCTGTGTGGAGTTTGCATGTTCTCTAGAATGAGTGCATTGTCTTTTTTTTCAGAACAGAAAAGCACTGGTAATAAATAACTGAATGAATAAATGAATAAATAAATAAATAAATAAATAAATAAATAAATAAATAAATGAATGAATAAATAAATAAATAAATAAATAAATAAAGCATGAAAGAAAGGAAGAAAATAAATAATAGGACACTCTTGAAATAGAGATTAGAAATCTGCGAGGTTTTCCTGAAAAAATAAAGGTTTAAAAAATTTTATAAATAAATAAAAATATGATCATAAATAAAAATATATAGTTATAGTTGAATAAAGTTATACTTTTATATATATATTATATTATATTATATTATATTATATAATTAAATTAATTGAATAATTTGGTAATCAAATTAGTCTGTGTGACACAAAAACCTCAATCACTCACTTACTCACTCACTCACTCATTCACTTACATTCCTTCAGCTTAATCCCTGATTTATCAGGGGTCGCCACAGTGGATTGAACCACCAATTACTTTGACATATGTTTTATGTGGCATATGCCCTTATTTGTTGGATGTCCTTGGACAGATATTTCACACTACAGATTTTTGCAAATGTTTAACAAAAAAGGTGAGATTCAGGTATTAATGATGAAATAAATATATATTAATAGCATTTCATATATTTAATTTTGCTCAATTAATTAAACAGTAATCCACGGTTAATATTATGCAATTTTTGTGATGATAATAATCAATTAATAATCAAATAATCAATTTTAAATTATTTGATTATTTTTATGAAAATTATTAACAATCAAATATTGTATTTTATAAAATGAATAGCACATAAGAGGCCTTTCAACATCGAAAAACAGTGCAAGACTCACTCAGAGGAAAAGAAAAAAGTGAGATGACAATACTAACATACCTAAGGCAATAATGTCACCTTCACCCTTGTGCCTTCAAAAGTGTCCCTCCAACATGCACACACATCACAAGCAGACAACTCCTCATGCTGTGCCAATATCATGTCACCCTTCATGAATCATGCAACTTAAACAAATATACAAGCTCTGATCAGCCGAGTGGAAAGTTTTTGGCCCTGTGGACGATCACACATTCAGTCACAGCATCTAGTGGTCATGCCTGACCCCTTCAGCCCTCTCACAGCAACCCTTACAGCAATTTGCTCACTTACACAAGTACACACACACACACACGCACGCACGCACGCACGCACGCACCCACGCGCACACACACACACACACACACACACACACACACACACACACACACACACACACTCTCTCTGACAGGACAGCAGGGGTCTTTGAGTGGGATGAGCGTATGAGTTTTAGGTGGAAGTCAAACAGGGCAACATTTACTCCCATTAAGAGCGTGAGCTCTCGGGAACACATGAAGGGCACGCTGCGGGGGGACTCTCTTCACCTCTCTCTCTCTCTCTCTCTCTCTCTCTCTCTCTCTCTTTCCACTTAACAATGGCCGTTAAAAAAGGACCTATTATGCAAAAAAATCTTCTTTTATAAGGGTGTGACAACAGTCTGCGAATATAACCAGTTTCTATTGGTAAAAATGTATTCATTTTATTTTTTTATACTTACACTTTCTAAAAACAGTCTGCAGAAACACTTTAATTGACATTCTCTTTTTGTACATGTCATCAGAGGGGGAAAGTTCTACCCACTAGTGAGGATCTCTCCTTCATTATCATAGGACGTTAGTCTTGTTTTTGATACTGCCACTATGCTGACACATAGGCATTTGAGGCTCCACTCAGAGCACAGTCACACTTGAATTTAAAGTGACAGTCTCCAAAACGGCACAATTAGGATCACAGCCGTTTCTGGGTCTTTAGAGGACTGGGACCCCCACTGACTGCAGATGGATATGACAGGCAGTCAGTGTGCTGGCGCTTCGTGCGGAGTTGGTGAAGTTTAAACACAAAGTGCCAAAATGGAAGGGGCTCCAGACTTTCCATCTCCACAGGGCTGAGGGGCTTCGTTAGGCAGATGTTAAACGCCTCCTTGAGGTCCAGGTTATCCTCATACTCTAGGCCGTCCACTACAGCAAGAAAGTCGTGGGCGAAGTTCCTGATATCCACCTCTCCCTGCTGCAGGAAGATTTCCTGGACAGCCTAAAGCAGCTGGTGTTTGACAGAGCCCTGAAGAAAAGGAGATGGAAAGAGGAAGTCCTCTTTTGGCCAGTTCGTACTGTCAAGGTTCGGGTTAGGGGAAAAAGAAGCGAGGACTCAATTGCAGACAAATAAGGGGTTTATTATAAAATACAAATAAAACAAAAAGGCAAAACAAACTACCCCGAGGGGGAAAACATTAATAACAAGGCAAAAACAAACTTGACTGGGCTGGACAAGGCTGGTGCAACAGGACAGGGAAATAATCGGTGACGAACTGGCACAGGACATGACATGAGGCAGACATGAGGAGAATATAAGCAGAAATAAATTAACACAGGAACAGGTGTACCAAATAAACTAATAATGAGTTAACAAGGTGGGTGGGGCTAGATAATAGACTGGAGAGCACATGACACAAGAGACAACACAAGCCATGCGCTCACATAAAACGAGACTAGAACACGCAGCCAATGAGAGAACTCATTAACCGCATGTTCACATGACAAAAAACACGCGGCCACAATGTAAACATCAGCCACGTGCTTAGACAACACCAACAGACGCAAGACATGAGCACACGATAGATGAAAATCACCTTACCGTGCGCTCACACATATTCAACGCGCATATTTCATCTTAGTGTCAACCGAATCCAAAACTAACCAAGCTATCCAGCACAATTTTTATGCAGCGGATGCCCTTTCAGCCGCAACCCATCCCTGGGAGACATCCACACACTCGAACACTACGGACAATTTAGCCTACCCAATTCACCTGGACTGCATGTCTTTGGACTGTGGGGGAAACCCACATGAACGCAGGGAGAACATGCAAACTCCACACAGAAACGCCAACTGACCCAGCCCAGCGACGTTTTTGGTGTGAGGCGACAGCACTACCTACTAATTATATATTTATATATATATATGTAAATAATTTATTTATTTATTTATACAACAGAATCTGCTTGGCTTAGCCGTGAGATATTAAAGTAATATCAGCAGTTGGACAGCCTCGACATCAAGAAGGCTAAACAACTCTCTACACAATTTGACAAATATTGCAGCTGTTGGACAACATGGACTTTTGAGGCTTATTTAATCGAGAATGTAGTTGTTTAAATTGCAACTACACAATTTATTGTTTGTGCCTATTTGAAAATATCATAAATTAGGGACTTTCAGCACGTCATCAGCCGTCAACCTGTCATATTGCCTGTCTTGAGCACTCCTCTGATAACTACTAATTCAAAAGTATGGTGGGTGTCTTTATTTTACATTACATTACTGTAAAATGTTGTTTGTTTAGGCTATATTTAAAGACAACATTTTGGTCACAGTCATCTGTTATTTACTCCAAATTTAAAATGAAACTTGAACAAATTATAATAGAACTAGAGAGTGACTTTTTCTCTTTTCCATGTTGTAGTGTTGTTTTTATACCATAGTCTAGGAGTGTTTCAGGTAGTGTTTCAGGTAGTGCTTGCTTTGATTTTTGCCGTTCAGTCTTATAATCTTAAAATGTGAGCAAAATAGCCTGTTTTGTCATCACTTTAGACATTACGCTAGAGAATCATTTAAATACTAGCTCTAAAGTGACATGTTTGATGTAGCAATGGTTTCTGCTGTTCTGACAGATGTGAATGAATGGCGAAATAAAGTAGTTACTCATACAAAAGGATTTTTAGACTTTCTGTGTTTGATTATCTTTTTTCATATACACGGTTATGGTGTTAGTGAGACAATGCACACCTCCCACTAGTGCAGATATACAGCCATAACCCACTGCTACTTGTATATTTTATATATATATATTTATTTGTTTTTTTTTTCATATTTTGCCCATGTCAAATTTTTTCATACTGTCAAGTTTTTCTTGTTTATTACTGTTTTTTTGGTAGTGGTTAATACTCTATGTTCGGCAATGACTTTTGCCTAATTATATATAATTGGCAACATAAAAAAATATCTAATAATAAGAAATAATAATAGATTGTAAGGTTCATGTTACTGTTCTGTTTTGTTAAGCCCCCTGTCAGCATTTCATCCTCAGGATATTAAGGAATATTGCTGGTTTCTTTCACACTGCTTGTGTAGTTGAAGTACTGGAGCATGAAACCCATATCTTCTTGACCTTCATCAGATCTCTAACCTGTGTGGTCAGTTAGCAGTCAGACAGTCTCAAGTCGCATACACATAAACACAATAGAAGCTAATGATAAGCTAAATATAACATCACGTCTTTTCTTTTTCCCTCTTCACAATATCTAATGCTGACATATCTCAGTTCCGCTTTATAATTATCCTCATCAGCTGTATTGATCACATGGGGGTGAGCTCACACTAATCAATGCTCCTCAAATGCACACCTACACACAAGTGAATGTTTGAACAGGATATCTTTGCTGGCTCTGATGGAGACCCAGGTGTTCAGTCCAGGCTGGCAGAATGAAGCGCACTGAAACCCATTAAAACCAAAAATGCCTCCAGTTAAATTGAACAAACCAAAACTATGTCTCTCCTTATTGCCTTATACATAGATATATGATGTTATGTGACCATCTATCTATAAGTGATAATAGAACAGATACATTTTGCATCTCCAAGATGTCTTGTTATTTTTCAAAAAAAACAAAAAACTAATGACACAGTTTTGCATGACAAAATAAATTATAACAAGTTATTTCTAAAAAACAATAATAAGGTTTCTATCTGTATTTAGGGACATTTTTGTCTTGAAAATTATAACTTAAAGACTACCACTATACCTACACTCACCATCCGCTTTATTAGGTACACCTTACTAGTATCAGGTTGGACCTCTTTTTGCTTTCAGAAATGCAGTGCAGTGAACTCATTGTCATGTTCAAGAAACCAGTCTGAGATGATTCACTCTTTATGACATGTCACGTTATCCTGCTGGAAGTAGCCATCAGAAGATTGGCACACTATTTGTCATAAAGTGATAGACATGGTCAACAACAATACTCAAGTAGGCTGTGGCATTAACATAATGCTCAATTGGTACTCATGGGCCCAACGTGTGCCAAGAAAATATCCCCCACACCTTTACACCACCACCAGCAGCCTAAACCGTTGATACAAGGCAGGATGGATCCATGGTTTCTTGTGTTGACGCCAAATTCTGACCCTACCATATGATCTTACCATGTCGCAGCAGAAATCGAGACTCATCAGACCAGGCAATGTTTTTCCAATCTTCCATTGTTTAATTTTTTTGTGAATTGTAGCCTCAGTTCCCTGCTCTCAGCTGACAGGAGTGGCACCCAGTGTAGTCTTCTGCTGCTGTTGCCCATCCGCCTCAAGGTTTGATGCCTTGTATGTTCAAAGATGCTCTGCTGCATACCTTGGTTGTAACGAGTAGTTATTTAAGTTGCTGTTGCGTTTCTATCAGCAAGAACTAGTCTGGCCATTCTCCTCTGACCTCTGGCATCAACAAGGCATTTGCAGCCAAAAAACTGCCACTCACTGGATATTTTCTCTTTTTTGGACCATTCTCTGTAAACCCTAGAGATGGTTGTGCATGAAAATCCCAGTAGATCAGCAGTTTCTGAAATACTCAGACCAGACCATCTGGCACCAACAACCATGTCACGTTCAAAATCACTTAAATCATCTTTCTTCCCCATTCTGATGCTTTGTTTAATCTACTGCAGATCGTCTTGGCCATGTCTACATGCCTAAATGCATTGAATTGCTGCCATGTAATTGGCTGATAAGAAATTTGCGTTAATGAGCAGTTGGACAGGTGTACCTAATAAAGTGGCCAGGGAGTGTACGTTTAACTGTCTCTGCAACCTGAATCATAAATTTAGCTTAAATTATCATAAAATAATGTAAGTGTAATTTTCATATTTTTTGTGCATACAATCTACTAAATTAAATAAGCATTTGCATAAAGCATGTATTTTCTGTGCTATTTCTAATTTCAGTAATAAAAGCATACATTTTGTGTCTGTCCCTATATTCCAGTCAACTTTATTACATCAGTTATAAAAAAAAGGCATGGCAACAATAAATAGCACTAAAAGAAAAAGCATGCATTTTCTCATTCACTTTAAAATCAATAGAATGATGAAAATGCATACAATTCTCTTTTAGTCATGTGGTATCTGGAATGAGGTTAGCATCTTGAACTAAAGCACAAATGACGGAAAATGTTAACTCTGTTAATAATTTAAACAACTATTAGTAACAGAATGAATGTATCCTATCACATTAAAGATCACTTTTTACATTAATAAAAAAATTCTGTTTAAAATTATATATTTGTTGTATATAATTCCAGTGGAAATGCCTAAAATGTACCCGCAGTTCTAGAATGAGCCCTTTGTGGGACCCTGTTTGCCAAATGCGTTGGAATGCACTTATGCCAATTATGATCTGCAAAAAAACAAGTCAATTATTTTAAATAAATTAATTTAAGATACTGATACTTTAATTTAAAGATCTAAAATGATCTTTATTTGTATGTTTGATTAAAATGGACAATTACAATGATCACACAATATTGTCATTTCTTTGTTACACGCTTATAAATGACAGAAGTACTGGAATTAAAGTTTAATAGTCTGGATATAAACACTTACTGCTACAGAAGCAATCTAAATGGACGTATCCTGACAGTTTTATCCTTTTGCACCAGCAAGTGACAACAACTTTATTGTCATTTAATCAATAATTCAAGTGATCCATTGACAAATGCTGATTCATAATAAGTCTTTAGGAACAAGACACTGACTCCATTTAAATTATTATTATTATTATTATTATTATTATTATTATTATTAGTATTACTATATAATTTTGTTCAAATTATTATATTTTGAAATTGTGGAATGTACCTTCTGAAACCTCTCGTAAACTGCAAAAAAAATAGAAAACTTCAGAAAACTTTGAATGGAAATACTGTATCTATCTATTTCATATTTCTTAGACAGCACATTTTCTAGGACATCATGTTAATGTGCTGAGGTTTTGGTAGAAGATGCCCTCTGTCCAGTCTTTAGTCCATGGTGAATTGGATCACTGTCCTACTTGGACTAATGGTCTAAAAAGAATCTAAAATGAAAAAAAAAATGCTTTGAGGGACTGATGGCGTATGAGATTCAATGTCACTTACTTTTGAAAATAGACTGCTTGTCCCCTGTTAGAACCTAATATTTTATGATGTACTTTTCAAGGCAGGACAGGTAAACTTGCCTTGACTATATACAGTAAATACAATAAAACTGTACTATGCACAGTTCATTTGGATTTATTGGATTTCACTGTGATATTGCTTTTTAAAACATTTACAAGCAAATACTAATTCATCAGCTATTTATAAGAACATTTGAAGTGTTACATTGCATAAAATATCCCAAAATATTGTACTGTATATCATACAAAATACTTTGTGGAAACAACAAGTTTTTTCTGCTGAATATTAAACCAATTACACATTTACGCTCAACAATTATTCTAAGCAAGTATTTTATCAAATTTTTAGTACAAAAAAGCTAAAAATGCTGAATGGCACTAGAGAAGCAACTCTGCATAAGATCAAGAAAATATATTTTCAGAAAATATATCTTGAATACAACAGCCAAGTTTTAAAATAAAAAGAAATCTGTTTTGCAATTTAACAAACCACATTTTGTCACGATCCCCAGCAATCTAACCCTTGCAGATCACTGGAGAACACAATTCTCTCACTTCATGAGCTACATATCCCATCATGCACCTCACACACACCAGTTCATCGATGATTACACCATACCTGCCAACATTTGGTTCGTAAATTCCGGGAGATGGGGTGGTTTCGCGCGACCGGAAGAGCACGTTCACAAGCAAGGACTCATTACACAGACTATATACACTGTTTACATTCCCTCACATGTGGCTGAGTCTTGTTTTTGTACACTATGAAGCAGTTTCCTTGTTTTCCCTTGCCGTGTCGAGTTTCCTGACCCTCACTTTGTTTATTGTTTGTTGTTGTTAGCCATTATTTACCCATTTGCTCCTGTGACTGTAAATAAAGACGCTGCATTTGGATCCTCAACTCCATTGCAAGAATCGTAAAATAAGTCTAATGCAGCAATGTATCTCTGTTAAATGTATCATGTTTTAAGGATTTATCAAATATGTATAATTTACTTTTGGTCAGTTAAAACATTTTTAATAAACAAAAATATATTGCATAATTAATTATATGCCAGTGTTCAACTAACAAATGGTAAGTAATGAAAAGTAGAGCATATTAAAACAGTATTTAATGTAATTTATTTGTAAAAAAGCTAATCGTAAGAATAATTTAGAGTCAGATCTCTGTTAATCACATAAACTCTGTCTGAACGACATGAGACCCTGCTAGGCTTTGTTTTTTGATCATATTTATGCTAATTACTGTCGAACTGTATATTATCCTTCATGTCAGTGTTTCTATGAGTGTATATGTGTGTAATCCCCAAGTCTGAGTTCATAGCTTCTATCACCACACAGAAAAAAAACAAAAAACTGACTTCAATTTAAGTTTTAACAGTTTTAAACTTTAACCCTGCAGGGAGCTAATTAACTTCTCTATATTAACACAGCTCTGATAATTGAAAGTCAGAGGCAAAACTATATAACAGTGTGTGTATACTGTAATGACCAATCTAACACTGACAGGAGCACTGAAAAAAAGCCTCAACCAATAACCAACCATTTAACCAACCACCCAACCCCTCTCTCATTAAAGCAAAGAAAGCCACATAGAGGACGGCAACCACTTAGAGCAGCCGAATTTGCATTCGCGTTTAACATTCATGTCAGCGGTTGGGATCCATCCATCACTTTTACTTGCACTCCTGCATTACCAAGGGAACATTTTCCATGCTTTTAACTCAGTAAGCAAATGCTTAAGTAATTGTTTTATATGAAAATAAAGTGCAAACGGTGCTCATCTGGTAAATTAGGTCTTAAAAGGATAAAATGAACAAATTATTCATAATATTTTGTCTTCGCTTTTGTTTTGACGCATGTGTAATTATTATAGTGGCTCTGTATGTTGTTCTAATGAATGAAGCGATGACATTTGGTGGCAAAGCAATGCCTACACGCATTCGTAGTACAATCATTCAAAAGCAAGTACACAGAGGATTCGCAGCGAGCCAGAACTGAACAAAAGGGATTACGGTCCCCCCCTCTGACACCCTCCAGTAACGTGGGTGAAAATCCTTTGAGCAACTTTGGTGTAAATTTATTAATATGATTTACATAAAGTTAAAGTTCCTGCAGCCAAGCGGGGCACTCTAAAATAAGGCGGCGTGACAGAGTCCATGCGTTATATATGTCATGCCTACGGCTGGAGGACTCTCTGGGGAGCGCTGGCCTGAAAATGACAGAAAGTGAGGAAGGAGCCCAGATACAGCCGAATCACTCATTTTCTCCTCCGTAGGAGAACAAAAAGGGACAAAACTGCTCTGTAGGGCCAATGCCTGAAAGAACATTTTTTTTCTATTTTCAAACAATCTCAAGAGCTGTGCTTTTGACCTGAGATGCGCACGGAAATATGCGCTTTATACACACAGCTTTTTAATAGAGTATCTGTGGCAGATGGGTCAGAGGTCTGAGAGCCCAAATAATGAAATGCAGGGGTCAGATTACTTGATTAGCACTGTTCTCTTCAGGGATGTGTTTACTAAAAGCATTGTTAGCCATATATGGTTGGAAGAGGTATGGTTAAACAATTTTTTTTGCTGTGGTTAGAAGCATAGATTGTTCCTTATATGGACATCATGCTCTTGAAACATACTTAAATAGTAACCCTCAGATGCCATGATTGTTATTTACAGTTGGTTATCTGACATTATTTAGATTTCTTTTTCTTTTAGTTCATTCCACCACCTTTGTTAAGTTATACAATATCAGTTTGGATAAATGTGGTTTGTATACTATGTGCCTAAACATTTGGGATATTACTGGACTCGTTGGTGTCTCCAACAATGCATCAATTTATGGTAATTATGCATTAAGTAATTTGGATTATTGTAATCTTATTATAGTTTTATTCTAGTATCACAGCGCTGTTTTGGCTTAATGGAATAGTTCACCCAAAAATGAAACTTACCTAATAATTTACTTACCATTAAAGCATCCTTGGTGTATTTGACTTTCTTCTGTTAGACAAAAACAGTCTGATCATTTTTTATTTTTTTTTATCCTGGCTCTTCCATACGAGAGAAGAACTGGAGAATCCGGTGTCAGAACACATCTTATGAAGCAGATCAATGTGTTTTTGATAAAATATTGCACTTTTTTTATATAAACTCAGATCACTGACGTTCAGTGGCTGCTAAATGTGTGTCCTAGACAACTTTTTGGCTGATCTATGACTCTATTAAAGACACATTGTGAAGTTTTGTAGAGTAAGAAGAAAACTGTAATATGCTGTATAACATTATACAGTAATGCCAATCCAGCCTGTTTTCTTGTTCATCTGCACCTTCTGTGGTAAACAAACTGTGTGGTATGTGGTTCCAACAGGACACATCTATTTCAGAGCCTTCTGCTAAGAATGCGTCTTAGGTTTAATAATTTTAGGTTTTATATTTTGAAAATTAAAAGAAAATTGTTACAAAAACAAATTTAACTATTTCCTAAGACATGCAGTAACTCTCTGGCAGCATATTCACTATACACTGGCTGTGTTCATCAGATAGAAGAAATCTGAATACACCAACGATGTTTAAGTTATAAGGTATATATGGGGTAATACAAATATTTAGGGTGACTATTCCTTATATAGCCAAACACATCATGTGTGATTCACTTAACAAGACAACTCTACACATTCTTATATGAAATTATAAGAAAAAATAACAACTCTTCACTTTTACCAAAACATCAATTAGCCATTTTCTGTTTTTTAAGCTTCCATGACAGAACTTAGTGATGATTTGCTACTAATAACAATCTGTCAGGTTTCTTAGATATTAATCGTGTTAACAAAGTTCATATTCAATTATATTTACATTAAATTATTTTGAGCATCAAAACAACTGCCGTCCTCTGAACTGTTTATCTCTTTTTCAAATATTTTCCAAACTATGTTTAACAAAGCAAGGAATTTTTTTGTGTTTCCTGTAATATATTTTCTTCTGGGGAAAGGTTATTGGTTTTATGTCAACTAGAATAAAAGCAGTTTTATTTTTCAATTATTTTTTCACTATTATTAGCCCCCTTAAGCAAATTTTTTTTGGTTGTCTACAGAACGAACCATTGTACAATGATTTGTTTAATTACCCTTTTGCATGCCTAATTAACTTAACTAACCTAGTTAAGCCTTTACATTGCACTTTAAGCTGAATAATAGAATCTTGAAAAATATTTAGTAAAATATTATGTATTATGAAGATCAGAAATTTTATCAAGAACCATCCACTTAAAGATTTCTGGCCTCGCCATTGATGCGACTCCACAGAATATGTGCATAGAGAAGAAGGATATCACTTTCTGTATAAAACAAAACCAGA
>CAIGQZ010032461.1:442266-460534 GCA_903798205.1 Danio tinwini | reverse complement strand
ATATATAATTCATTCATCAATTTATGCAATTTATTTATATAAATGCAATTTAAAGCAGATAGAATATACATTATTTTTACCCTGTCATACATATTAACATATTTTTTTATTAAATTATACATATAAGATATAATTTCATTCTTAAATAAGTGATTTATTGGTTGCATGCCAGTTTTCAACTACACTAGATAAAAATGCACCAAAGCTGTCACTGGGATGGTACCTTTTAAAAGGTGCATATTTGTTACTAAAAGGTGCATATTGATACTTTAAAGTTGCATATTAGTACCTAACCATGATTTCAAGCCGCTGCCAGCAAGAGCGTCACATTTCACTTTACCCTCCTGGCCAACAATGCTGTGCGTTCACACCAAGGCCACTGAGAGCATCATTCGAATGTGGTCAAAACCAATGTTTACAGGATTGTGTTATCTGGAATCCTCTCAATCTGTTGATTTATACATTCCAATTGGTTGCCTGTGAACCACATCACTGCATATTACCTTAAACTTGACCAGGGTTTGAGCTTGAATGTGCCTATCATTTCAACCCTCTTTAAAGGCCACACCGGCCAAAACATTCACTAGAGCTCACTGCTGGCTCACTTTGAAAATGAATGACTTCTGGCGTGTTATGTCAGGACGTTGTATATGGAGAAAGAGGAAGCTAAGTTGGAGAAAAAGAGTGAAAAAAGAATTAGGACTTGAATCCCAAATGTCACCTTACTGACTCCCTGATATTTTCCTCTAAAAAACTAGACTAAAAACAAATACAGCCACAGCGATATCACCCTGCAACCCAAGAACGGTTACTCACTGAAGCCAAGCAGGGCTGAGCCTGTTCAGTACCTGGATGGGAGACCACATGGGAAAATTAGGTTGCTGTTGGAAGTGGTGTTAGTGAGGTCAGCAGGGGGTGCTCAACTTGTTGTTCGTGTGAGTCATAATGCCCCAGTATAGTGAAGGGGACACTATAATGTCAATGAGCGCTGTCTTTCAAATGAGACGTTAAGTGACTCTCTGTGGTCATTAAAAAGGCCATGGCACTTCTTGTAAAGAGCAAGGGTGTGTCCCTGGTGTCAAATTCTCTTCATCAGCCCTTACCAATCATGACCTCCCAATCATCCCCATCCACCAAATTGGCTCTATCTCTGTCTCTCTACACCTATAGCTGGTGTGTGGTCAACGCACTGGCGCCATTGTCCTGTGGCTGTCGTTGCATTATCCAAGTGGATGCTGCACACTGGTGGTGGTGTGGAAAGACCCAACCCCCCGTGATTGTCAGGCACTTTGGGTGTATGGCCATACAGGATAAATGTGTTATAGAAATACACACATTACATTATATTACGAATTCTGACTGTTTTTTTCGTCATTCAGATGTCAAAAAGTTGCACTGACTTACAAACATTCTGCTGTCAGTCACAAGACTAGTTAAAAGGATAGATTATCCCCCAAAATAAAAAATGTACTCACTCTCAATCGTTTCCAAACGTTTACAGGTTTCTTTATTCTGCTAAAAAATAATAAAATTGAAAGCCTGTATCCATTAACTTTCATATGAAAAACAAATACTATGGAAGTCAATGGTTACTTGCTTTATTAAACATACGGTTGAAGTCAGAATTATTAGCCCCCCTTTTATTTTTTTTCCTTTTTTAAATATTTCCCAAATTATGTTTAACAGGGCAAGACAATTTTTACAGCATGTCTTATAATATTTTTTTCTGCTGGAGAAAGACATATTTGTTTTATTTGGCTAGAATAAAACAGTTTTACATTTTTTGAAAATCATTTTAAGGACAATTAGGATTATTAGCCCTATAACTTTTTTTCGATAGTCTACAGAACAAACCATCGTTATACAATAACTTGCCTAATTACCCTAACCTGCCTAGTTAACCTAACTAACCTAGTTAAGCTTTTAAATGTCACTGTGGCGAGGGGGCGTGGCCGAGAGCCGTGGGAGCGAAACGAGGCCCGCCACAGATGAGATGCACCTGTGGCGCGCACCTGCCTTCAATCCCACGGAAGGAGCTCTGGACTATAAGAGGAGGAACGATGGCAGAGGACAGAGAGAGAGGACCGGGCCCGGACATGTTTTACTTTTGCTTTCAGTTTGACGGCAGTCTCCGTGAGGAGCTGCCGTCCATTTGTTTTGATTTAGATTAATATTTTATTAATAAATATTTATTTAAACCAGCGTCGGTTCTCCGCCTCCTTCTTCCCGGCGGCCAGGTGGCCGTAACTTCATTACAGTCACTTTAAGCTGTATAGAAGTATCTTGAAAAATATCTAGTTAGATATTATTAACTCTCATCATGGCAAAGATAAAATTAATCAGTTATTAGAAATGAGTTACTAAAAGTATTATGTTCAGAAATGTGTTGAAGAAATCTCTCCGTTAAACAGAAATAAGGGAAAAAATAAATAGGGGGGCTAATAATTCTGACTTCAACTGTATATTATTTTGGGTTTAACAAAAGAAAGAAACTCATAATGGTTTAAATCAAGCAAAAGGTGGGTAAATGATGACAGAATAACATTTTTTGGGTGAACTATCCTTTTAACAATGGTAAAATATTGTATTGTCTGTAACTACCCAGCAGGCACAGGATGTCAATATAACGTTGGGGGATGTTACATTTTGTTTGGAAAAGAAAATCGGGTTGACATCAGAACCCAAAATCAGGCCAATGTCAATGTCCAACGTCCAACCTCAATTCAACCAAATATCAACGTATAATGATGTTACAGCTTGACATTGCGTGGACATTACCACTATGATGTCTATCAGACATTGGATTTTGGTTGTCATACCTGACAAATAAATGTCAGTATTTGATGTCAATATGACATTGGTTTGAGATGTTGGCTCAACGTTGGATTTTGGTCACTTTTCAACACAACCTAAAATCAACCAAACTTCAACGTTGTTATTGGACGTCAAAAAAATGTTGTCCTTAAAGGCTGGCTAGACATTAAATTTTGGTCAGCTGACGTCATGACCTAAATCTAATCTAATATTAACATTATATGAGGTTGTGTGCCTGCTGGGCACTATTAACCAGTACATACTGTATAAACAAAAATGAATTCTTGGAGTAATAGAGCCATTTAAAAGGTAAGCAAGAACTGAAAAACTTGCCAACACTGGCCAAAACGTTAGCCTGCTCTTCATGGAGGGTCAAAAAGAGCGCACGTCACCATCTGCCACAGAAGGAACAACATTCATCCATCACACCTCCATATGCTGCCCATTACAATCACCTGTTTTCACACCTGTCTAATGCCAGCTGACCTCTTTCAACATCTGTTTACCATGCATTAATTACTGCAGATATCAGAGGAGACTAATGCTTCTTTGAGAGCTCTTAAACTGACAGCTTTAATCACGGCCCAAGTCCTGCTCTGAATCTAATGAAGGATCATTTAGGAGAGGAAACTGTGACCAAAAAAGACTCACAAGGAAAGGATGCAAAAGGAAGAAAAATAGTGCCATTGCAGTTCTGTCGTGCCCCACATTTGTGCCATATCCCAGCGCAGGACTGATGAGTTTTGTGCTGCGATGTCACTGGGCCGTGCCCCATCATGCCACCTCCTTCAAAAGCACATAATAAATATACTCCATCAAAGCGGCCTCACCACATACACACACACACTTACACTCACACTCACACACAGAGGGAATTAATTATAGATGTACATTAAATTACTTTCATCTCCTCCCCTTTTCTAGAGAAGGGACACACACCGCGTAGTGACTGATGAAGCAGTATTTCAATACCTCCCTTGGCAACATGCAGGCTGGAACAGGCACACACACATAGAGTTACACAGACACCCGTGCATGCTTTTCATCCTTTCTGCTCTTTTTCAGCTTGAACGGATGTTTGCTGAATGCAATTTATTTCATCTGTGATCTTTATGGTTCCTCAGAGGCACGTGAAGACTATAGTAAATCTAAATGCTGATCTGTAGCAACTTTCCTCCGTCTTTTTAGAGAAAATGTACTTTGGAAGATTTTGTCAAAGACTCTGGAATGCTTGGATGTTAGCACATGTAAATAAATGCTGTACTTTTGAGATTTTTATTAATTAACGACTTCAAATTCAACACTATTACAATAAGATATATTAAATAAAATACATCACATGAATAAATTGTACAGATTCTCAATTCTAATAATTTTTCAAAACACTGGTTTAGTGTATTTTGATCTTAACAGATTTCTTAACCACTGTTATTTAGAGTTGTATAGATAATTTAAGACTACTGTGATATGTCTGGAATTTAAACATGTAAAGAACTTATATAAACTAACAAAACTGCAGGATAAAATGATCACTAAATCACCAAAGCATCGTTTTAAATTTAGCAAAAAAGTAAAAGAAAGAAAGGAACAGTAACAAGTACAATGTAATCCTGGATCTATGTCTATCTGTTGATCCTGGAACGTTATTTTTGTTAGAAAATGTAACAGCTTGCCCCTAAACCCAACCCTAGCTGTAATTTATTCCCAAAATCAGAGGCGAATAGTAGTTGGATAACAATCATGTTACATAACCTAAAACTTATATAAACTGTAAACATATCCCTTAATTCTGATTGGCTGATTAGAATGTTGTTCCAAGATAAACATTAATGTTGATACAGGAACATGTCTATCTTAGTGAAATCACATTAATCTGATTTTGCTAAGTAGGATGTGATCCTACAATGCAAAAAAAGATTTTCTTACTTAGATTTTTTGTCTTGTTTCTAGTCCAAATATCTAAAAATTCTTAAATCAAGAAGCATTTTCTAGACTATAAACAAGAAAAAAAATCAAAGTATACAAGCATTTTTTGCAGTGTACATCTACATTGAGCCTGGGACATCAATCTGGTTCGAAAATGTAATCTATACCTAATTCCCAACCTTAATCATAAATGATTTCCAAATTCAGAAGGGATTAATTGGCTAACAATTATGTAAAAGCTCATATCCTTAACTGTAAAAAATACGTTGCCCTATATACCTGTCTGGAGATCATGAATTATGTAGCCAGGAGTACATATAGCTGCATTTCGTCTTTAAAATGAACAATACGGGGCGATATGATGCTGTTCCTTTTCATGCTTACCTCTGTATGAATGGCTTTCCCGCTGTTACCAGTATATCCAGTTAGCTTGCTGTGTACGTTGGCAAACTTTAGACACAGAGAGGAGTTGACCACAATGATGGGGTTGAGACCGGTGAAGAACGGTTCCAAAAAGCAGGTGAGACAAAAACAAAAGCCAAAAAATAAAATAAAGAAGAATTTGGTAAAATCTGAAAAACATGGTAAGAATCAGACAAGGGTTTGTTTGTTTTCTGGATTGCTTTTTAAAACTGTAGATTGGGGTTAGGGAAGTGGGTGGGTGGGTCAATAGGTGCTCATGAAAACACTATTGGTTGGGTTTAGGGAAGGAGGAAGGTGGGTCAGTTGGTCATTCAGTCAGTCAGTCAAAGTCGCTGCTAGTGTGAATGAAGTATTCGTCTCTCTAATCCTTTTAACTGATAGCGATACACACCAAAAAAATTAAGTAAAATATAGTAAACATAAAGAAAATTGTATATTTATATATTAGAATGTAATGTTTGTAATGTAAAACTTAAAGTCTAAACATTTTTAAACCTAGAGTAAAATTGCCTTTAGGGTGTTGCAATACGTATGTGCAAGCGTAAGTGAGCAGTAGCAAGTTAGATGCAATCAGTCCTAAAAATTCCTCTACAGTGAAAAATCAACACAAATGTAAATTCTGCTTTTAGATCTTTCTTGATTTTTCATCATAGCAGTTGCTAGGAACGCTCATGCTTTCTAATAAATTTTTATGCCAGGTGTTGTTTCAGAAAAATATATAAGATACCGTCATATCTTTGCATTTAGACCAATTATTAGCCCTGAGCATCCTACAAGCCGTTCAAAAAAAATCCTGAAATGACAAGTCACGTTTAATTATTAATTACAGGGGTGTTCATGAGAGTCATTTAAATGGGAATCAAATGGTGGTTTGTATGTGTTTGTGAGAAGCATTTCAGCTGACAATCAAAGCAAAAGCTCTTGTGGATTCAGAGAGTTCGTTAACTGAAGGATTCAGCAAACTGAATAAATCCACTTGTGAGGAAACATTGCAGCTGAAAAGAAACACTGGCTATGTTTACATACTATCATCTGTCAGTAGAAAAAAGCCTTCATATAAAACCCTTCAATTCAACTGAGCTCCAAAACTCAATCAGGTTGGAAGAGGTGGACTTTTTTTCATCTGATTGAGAGGACATGTAAATATTTGACTGGAAACTGGAAAGTACTCAGCATGAGCAATGACAGTGAAATGACATACAGTATGACATGTGGAATGAGCTGTTGTTTTTGTTGAACATTCTCTCATAAATAATTGTCCTGTTATTCTAAAAGGGTACCATTCATCATCTGTGAACTCTTACAAAAAAAAAAAACTGAGATAAAAAAGTGTAATAATCTATATTGATTGATTGTTTTGATTGATAGGCAGGGGTGCGTTTCCCAAACATTGACGTAAATCGCAGCTGAACTATCATAGTACGATGCAGCATTTGGGAAAAGAATGATGCAGTAACGAGTGTTTCCCAAAACCTGTAGTTTCTCTGTCGCAGATCTATCGATTGAACCACGTTCATTATAACGGAAAACGGCCATAATGATGCTCTAAACGGGGTGGTAACAACTTATTTACAGAAGAACCCCATAATTTCTTTGTGCAAATTATATTATTTTACATGCACATGCATTTAAAAAAATCCAATATTAGTTTTGGTAAAAACATAAACTCGCTTTCCATATTAATTAAAATATATGTAAATGGCACATTTAGGGGCTACGCTTCCTTTACAAATATTATTGAGAACATTACATATTCTATTCTAAATTAACATAAAATCATTTACAAAAGCTAACAGATATTCTAATATCATATATAAATCATTAAGAAATTGATTATTAAGAAATGAAATTTTATATTTATTATTTATTAGAAAATGAAAAAAAAACATACTTTAATAATAATATTAATGATGATGATGATTATTATTAAGTAGGATATTGTTTATTTTATTTTTTTTTTTTAAAGTTAACTTTTTTACAGTTTTGACACATGCAAACCACTGCAGAAATGTTCTAACCAACAGGCTCATGTTATATACAGTACAGATACTTAATAAATAGCCTACTATAAAATTAAATGATTAACGCCTGCTATGTTTTTTGTTTTCACAAGCTTTGGAGACATAATGTAAATTCCGCTTTTAAATAATAAGTCACCTATAGCTTTCGTAATGAGCCACGACTGTGTTCCAAATGACATCAATGTTTTCAAAGTGCACTCCGAAAGGAGCGCAATTGAAAACATGAAGATCGTTTAAACTGAACTTTAAAAATGCTTTAAAGGCAAATGACACCTAAGAGAGAGGACTTTAATGCTTTTTAAAAAAAATATATAATTTCAAGTAGAATGTTCTAAAAATATAGGGCATAGGGTGGATAATTGGTAATAGAACACAGCCAGGAACTATGTTTCTAACTACAGCTCCAGAGGTGTAGTTGCAAGCATGGATGTTTGCGAATGTTCGTTGAAACGACGGATTTGGGAAACGCCAAATCAACGAACTATGTTTGTAAGGGCGCAACTTGCGATCTTGATTGGCGAACAATGGTTTTCGGAAAGGTCGATTACCTTTTGTGGTGTATTCAGTATATACCATCATGTATACTGTATATCTATTCTCTTAAATATGCTGGATTGTCATAAACCAATATAAAGAAAAATATGGACAAAACCAATGTTGTGTTAACTTTTCAAGTAAAATGAAATTACAATTCTCAAGCCAACAGTTGGGTTTGTCAATATTTGAGCAATGAAGTCTGCACTGCACGCTAGCGTTTTAAAAAAATTTGGTGTGTTAATCTAGTTGATAATATTATTCAGAAGGTCATGATTCACACTAGCTAGCCTAAACAATTAATACATAGAGATTTATTTTACATTTTTAGAAGATACAAAACATTACGTTTCAGCACAATGCCTTTGTTTTGTTTTGGCACAATGCCTTCCTCAGTGCGTGACAATCTTTTCAATCCACCCTCTTATTGCAAAGTCAACCACATTACGTCATTAATTAGATGACTACTTAATAGTTAAAACAATAAAATTTTTGTTTCATTATAGTTAACAACACAAGGAATATTTCCTCCACCTGTGAAAGCATTATCTCCATTGTACAGAAAATAACATCTGAATTATCATCATTTGCTTATTCATATCTTCGTCAACTGATACAATGAAATTCTGTGAGTGTGTGATATGAGTAAGGCTTTAAAATAAATGTATTTAACAAACAATGAACAATACATTTCTTATTGTATTAATTCATCTTTATTAATGTTAGTTAACGAAAAAAGTGGTTTGTTATTCGTTCGGACTAATGAAAACCAGCATAAAGTAATAATGCATCATTAAATGTTGAACTATGATTAATACTTAATTAGGTATTGTTCATTATTAGTTCACGTTAGTAAATACATTAACTAAGGAAACCTTACTGTAAAGTGTGACCAGCATAATTTAGATTTGTTGTAAAACCATGGTTATTTTCAAAAAGGGAAGTGCAGACCGTCAAATCAGTCCTTCCTTCATACTTTTATTAAGAGGCTTGTTTTACTGCTTAATAAGTCTAACCAGCACATCATTAAGCTTCATTTTTTTTCATCTCCAAATTAGGACCCAAAATGGATACATGTCAAGTATGCCCTTTAAAAAAAAGCAGTGGTATAGTATGTGGTCATTCATTTAGTGTGAATCTAAACATCGAAGCCTCTGACATATAAATGTTAACATCAACCCAATGGCTTAATATAGCGCTTATATAAACACTTTAGAATTTAAACATCTAAACAAAATGTGTTCATGTAAAAATAGCTAATGTGATCAACAGCAAAGTTATGGTAAACAATAAACACAATGTACAAATGGACACAGTTTATTTTAATGTACAATTCACACTATTAACAAACCAATTTAGGATCATTCGGAAAACTTACCCCTGTATACACTTCTGGAGATTGCAAATTATGTAACCAGAGGTACGTATAGGGTATGGGCTATGGGGTGGTATGACGCCGTTCCTATTCACGCTTACCAGCTGACCACTTACCTCTGTATGGACGCTTTTACGTTGTTACCAGTTTGTCCAGTGGCTCAGCACATACGTCGGCAGACTTGTGACGTGGAGTGGAGTTGAGCGTGACGACAAGGTGCGAGTCTGGTGAAGAACAGTTCAAGAAAGCAAGTAAGACAAAAACAAAAGCCAAAAAATAAAATAAACAAGTAAATAACAGAGTGAGAATGTGGTAAAATCTGAAAATGTGGTAAAAATCTGGGGTTTTTCTTTTTCTGGATTGCTTTTGAAAACACTATCAGTTGGGTTTAGGAAAGGAGGAGGGTGGGTCAGTCGATCAGTCAGTCAGTCAGTCAGTCGACAACATCCTCTGATAGTTTTACATGAAAACAGCAGGTGCGAATGGCACTCACGAGAGAAATTTGAGATCTGAAAAAAACGTACACAGCAGCCACTGGTGGATTCTTAAAAAAAAAACTGCAAAAAAAATTTAGCTCCTGGGACCTATTTGGTGCTCTCCAGAAATGTATAAAACTATCTGTTGTCAGTATTACTCAAAGTATAAGTAAAAAATAGACCTTTAAAAAATACTGCTGTAAAAAGCTGATGCATTTACATGTAATATGTGGATGTGTGTGTAAACGTAACATTCTGTAGTGCATTTAGTTATTGCCCAGCAGGCACACAATTTCATAAGACATTAATATTAGGTTAGATTTAGGTTGTGATGTCAGGTGACCAAAACTCAATGTCTAGCCAACATCTTAAGCCAATGTCATATTGACGTCAAACACTGACATTTATTCGTCAGGTATGGAAACCAAAATCCAACATCTGATACACATCATAGTGGTAATGTCCACACAATGTCAAACTGTAACATCATTGGATGTTAATATTTGATTGATTTTAGGTTGAAAGTTGGACATTGACATTGGCCTGACGTTGAGTTCTGATGTCAACCCGATTTTCAATTCCAAACAACATGCAACGTCACCACAACGTTGGGTTACAATGTCAATCTAACGTCATGTTGATGTCCTGTGCCTGCTGGGTGTTTAAGGTCATTTCGGTCATCATAAAGTAAACATCTGTAATCTTCTCATTGGTGACATGTCTCTGGGTCAATGCTTGTAAAAATTTTGGACATCTGCTTGACACTTTTAATGCTTCCAAACAGCAATTATAAATCTGCCATATCTTGAGGTAGTTCATTATGATGCGATTTACCTACTATGTGCGATTTGATTGGACAAGAATCATAGGACAGATTTTTCTAATCCCCATAGACAAGAAAAAATAAAGTAGTGACTCCAGGTTGAAGGAAAGTACTGGAGTAAAAGTACTGATACCGCACTAAAATTTACTCAAGGAAAAGTAAAAGTACACATTTTTTTCAAACTATTTAGTAAGTTACAATTCCTGAGTAAAAGTACTCAATTACAGTAGTTTGAGTATTTGTAATCTGTTACTTTACACCACTGCAGTTAATAATAGGCAGGTAACAAGCCAGCAGGTTATGGTGTGAATTACTACCTAAACTAAAGTGTTACCAAACTAATTATGCCCAAGAATTTGTTAACTGCATTTCAGAGCTTACATTTTTCATGTCTAAAATAAACACAGCACCATTTTTACCCATCGTATGCCCCACTTATTTCCACTCTGAAAACCACTGGTCTAAACGGATCATAGAGCAGCAAGACGTCAGAACATTACACACGAGCTCTGATCCGGCTTTTTTTTTTTTTTCATCAGTGTTATAAATGGTGGAGTTGATCTGGGATAAGAGGGGTTTTTTTGGTCATAGTGTATATTAATGTGTTCTAGCATGGGTCATTTCATAACCTTTGGACACACACCAACTCATAAAAAAGGGAAAGCTCTGTGAAAGCCAGACCATGAAGGACAACACTTACAAACCAAAGCACCAGGGGATGGATGACGAGGGTGGGGGGACACAAAAGACGAAAAATACGAAGGGTCGCGGAATCAAGCAGAAACAACCACACTCGGCCTCTTTCGGTCTCAAGGGCTTACTTCTGCGTCCTTTGCCTTGTCCCCAGACCTTGAATAAGGCCTGCCTAATTTATTGGCTTAGCAATTTGCTGAATGTGAGAGAAAGTGTGTGTGTAAGATAGAGAGAAAACAAGAAAAATATAGTAGAGTGAGAGCGAGAGAGAGAGAGAGAGAGAGAGAGAGAGAGAGAGAGAGAGAGAGAGAGAGAGAGAGAGAGAGAGAGAGGAAGACATAGAGAGTTTTCAGCTCCAAGCTACTGGTTCAGAACATCCGGGCCTCGCTTCATTAGCTAGTCACGCCCTTAGCGATGACATTTCAAAACTTGTTACCCAGCTTTCTAATTGGCGTGAAAAATTGAGCAAAGCTCCAAACAGTCATAGCTGCATAGTAAATCCTGTTCTGACACCATGTTTTTGTCCTTGGGAGAGTTTATTTTTTTAATGCTTTTGTTTTTTATTATTTAGTTTGACATTCTGTCGTCATTTCACCTTTTCTTAAAATGTAAAATAATATATATTTCAAGGCATCTGGTTAAAAGGTTAAACAGACAAGAATAAGAGCCATTTAAGTGACTTTTAAAAATAAAAATCATTATTTACCTGAAATATATGAATCTGCATTGTAGTATATTTTTTACTCGTTGAGGTATTTTAAGGTAAAACATTTCCTTAAAGTGATATTTCACCCAAAAATGAAAATGATCATAATTTAATCACCCTTTACTTGTTCCAAACCTGTTTCACATTCTTTTTTTCTTGTAGGGATTTTATACAGTTTTAACCCAAAAATGACCAGTCTGTCAGATGAAGAAGAGTCGGAGTTAGAGATTCAATAAAAAAAAAGTTTACTGAAGATAGTTTGCAGTCTCAACACTTGCAATGAGTTTGCAGGCCGCTCCACTTACAATCTCAAAACAACAACAATTATACTCTTACATAGCGTCATTAACTGCGTCATACACTGTAAAAAGTCATTTGTTAAGTTTACTTAATTGAATAATGCAATTGCAATTCTGATGCAATCCAAGACCTGTGAAAAGATGATGCCAAGGTTCCACAATCCTGGACCAGGCCATTTCCTGAGTAGCAGCTGTGGTGGTCATGGAGGAGTGGAGAGCATGCGTCTGACTCCTGTGACCTCCAGGGACAGCCGAGTTTTCGCTGACGTCCAGCGTTCTCCAGCTTCCGGCACCTAGACTGCAGCTCTGCACAAGACGTTTGGCCATAGAAGAAATGGTCGTGCCCTACTGAGCCTGGTTTCTCTTAAGGTTTTTATCCTTCACTTACGCCAATTGGTGAAGTTTTTTCCTCGCCGCAGACGCCTCTGGCTTGCATGGTTCGGGACTGCGCATTGATGGATTACTCTTCAGTGTTTGGACTCTCAGCAGTGAATATTAAACCACACTGACCTGAAATGAACTGAACTTCAACAGTGGAAACTGAACTGACACTTTTAATTCACTATAATCTTCTATGTGAAGCTGCTTTGACACAATCCACATTGTAAAAGCGCTATACATTCATTCATTAATTTTCTTTTCAGCTTAGTCCCTTTATTAATTCGGGGTCGCCACAGCGGAATAAACCACCAACTTATCCAGCACGATTTTACGCAGCGGATGCACTTCCAGCCGCAACCCATCTCTAGGAAGCATCCACACACACTCATTCACACTCATACACTACGGACAATTTAGCCTACCCAATTCAACTGTACTGCATGTTTTTGGACTGTGGGGGAAACCGGAGCACCCGGAGGAAACCCACGCGAACGCAGGGAGAAAATGCAAACTCCACACAGAAATGCCAACTGACCCAGCTGAGGCTCGAACCAGCAACTTTCTTGCTGTGAGGCGACAGCACTACCTACTGTGCCACTGCGTCGCCAGCGCTATACAAATAAAGATGAACTGAATTGAATTAAATAATGCAAACTCGTTGCCTTAATTTAATTAAGTAATCGTAACTTTATCGCATTAGTACTACTTACTAATGTAGAAAAGTAATTCGTACTTATACTGAGTTACATTTACTTAGGTCAATTAAGTCATCCTAACTTTATATCAAGTATTATTTACTAATTTATTTAAAGTATTTCTTGTCAGATGGAATTTTAACATAATCAATGTTCAATGAGTATATAAAATACCACAACTCCAACGTAAACAAAGAGAGATAGAGCTTTTATGGTTAGCAATAACCTGAAAACCACTTGATGAAAATAGCAACTTTATGAAATGACATGACACACAATTTTTTTTGATTAACCATAATAATATACATGCATAAAAGATGATATCTCACCTGTGTGTCCACAAAATAGAAAAATTTGTTCATTTATTTTCTCCGTTCGCATTGTGAAATTGCCAGTTTGAATCCCCGTTTAAATGCCGCCACGCGAGTCAATGCACCTTCCATCTATGCATGTGCAGGTCTTACTCCACCTGCTGATCAAAGTGTGGTACAGCACGGCTCCAACCTTTGATGACCTACAGTTTTCTAAAATTATTTAGTTTATCTACTGGATCCACGTTACACAGTCAAATCAAGTAAAGTCTACAAATTTGCCCAAATTATTAAAGTTTACAAGCATTTTTCAAGTAGACTGTAGAATGATACATATAGGTGTTTTAACCTGATTGGTTAAAACACTGATAGACTTCGAAAATTTCCATGTGCGCGTGCACGTACAATACTGAACAATATCTCAGGCATACAATGTCAGACAGCCACTTCAGAGATGATCCCAGACCTGTGAAAGTCTGGGATCATAGTACAACATCATAGTACCACCCTCAAAGTACAATCTGTTTCTTATCCAAGGCCGAGTGTACTCTCAGGTGTCTTATCAAAACTGGTTAAAAACTGGTATAACCTACATCCAAACTGGCAGCTTGCATACAGCTTACAAAGAAATTAACCTTAAAAGATTTAACACATAAAATGGCAAATAGACCAATAGTCTCCATGACCTCTGACCTGGCTAGGTAGATCCTGAGGAAATAAATCATTTGGCATACAGAAATAGCAATGACACACAAAATTATTCCAGTTTTACTCTCTAGGGGGATGACACTAAGCTCATTATATAGTCTAAGCTCTTAATAAACATCCAACGTTATCAATAATCATAAAGACATAAGAATTTATGTGTTACTCCATCCTGGAATGAACATGCATCAGAAAACCCACACCATCATTCTATTAAACACAAAGTAAGATACTCCTTTGAAAAAACTCATTATGGTTTGTAAACACTTGAGGGTGAGTAAATATTGAGTACATTTTCATTTTTAGATGAACTATCCCATTAAAAATATATGTTTGGGGAATGAGCAATATTAAAAATTCTAAGTAATAAAACACACTTATTAATTAGGCATGTTTTTGGCACAAGAGACAGCTGTTTGATTTTCACAAATGTGAAAAGCAGTCTTTTAAGAAACAATTTACATATTTGTTAAAATACAGTTCATTAATAAAGCAGGGTAGTGGTTTTGCAATTTTAATGCGACTCTATGTTGTTTTCATCTGTGGCCCATCCAGTGTACGTGTTTCATTTTTCTGACCTTTGATCTATGCTCAGCTCCACAGAGCTCCGCTTGTTCTCTCTCTGCCTCTCCTGAGTGGTGAGCCTGCCTCTCCCTGTCCGTTATGGTTTCAGTTCTTTGTGAACAAGAAGCAACCTGCAGGAAAAAAACAGCACCATACAGGTCATACATGTTCTAGTAGCTGTCAAACCTGCCTACCATGATTCTAGATATGGGAGTACTTTGTGTATTTACAGTATGAGCACACTCCAGTATTCTATTAGGTAAACCTGTTTAAATGCATCAATCACATGACAACAACAATGCATTTAGGCACATAGTCATGGCTTAAGCCTGGCTCAAACTTCAGTTTTTGTTTTTTCAAATAATCTGTAGCTTGTCCAGACTGCACAAACATGAGCCCCTTTTACATAGTGATACTGGTAAATATCCAGAATAATTACGGAACGACTTTACCAGCAAAATAAAAAGGGCTGTCCACACAGGCAAAGATTTTCCAGAATTTTTTAGGAAAACACCATTCACTCATCCATTCCAAAATACTGGCAAATTCTGACATCATTAACCAGAAATGACATCTAAACGGCTGTGCTTTGTATATGTAAACATAGAAGGAGTCTGGCTTTTGTTGATGGTTTCACTTTTATTTAAAGCTTTAGCATTCATGCAGCTGCTTTGTCCTAGAGACATCCAAAGGCAGAAGCGCGAACTGCAGCTAAATGTTTACACATTTGACTACATTACAAATTGTGTGGATAGATAAGTATTGTGAACAACTTTGATGTAAACATATGGAGCAACACTTTCGCATGCTGAGATGTACATGCTGGCTGCATGCAAAATCGTATACTTCCATACTATATAGTATGCTAAAAACAGTATGCGATCAGTACCCAGATGACCTACTACTTCTGGCGAGATTCTGAAGTGCGCATCCGATGCACTCTACGCTATCCCATTATGCGCTGTGAGAGAATTCATGAATGGGAGTGAAGCGAAAACAAACATAGGTTTATCATAATCATAATTTTTTACACAGTTGACATAAAGGAGTAGATGTCTCACATCAGCGCGTTCTAAACGTGAACGCACTCTTTTTAGCAATTTTCCTTCTGCATTCACACAAAGTAGCACTCCGGCAAATTGTGACAGCTGATACCAAAACCCATTCTGATACTTCTATAATACATAAAATGGATAAAGAAGAGCGAAGAAACAGATCCAGGATGTTTTTTTTTTATTTTATTCACCTTATTTTAACATTCAACCACTCTGTTAACAAACAGAGCACTTCTGTGAGGTAGCTTGAACAATCAAGTAATAAATAACATCAATTCTTCACTTTTGGACTTTAGTGCAACAGTAAATATATAAAAAAATCTAATATAAAACAAATAGCACCTTAACTTAAATTACCTGGCAGGCAATCCCAAGTTTACATATCTTACAGTTTGCAATGGCAATGTTGTCGTCATCAACTTTATAATACCTCCAGACTGCAGACATACTCGGCTTGATACGCTGCTTGATAGTATCTCTGCAACAAAGTGATGTCATGCCGCACACATTGCTGTGTAAAGTCAAGAAAGATAACTCTGTGCCACCGCATAACTATTGATGTGTTATAAAATAATGAGAATATATATATACAGTTGAAGAATTTTTTTTTCTTTTTTAAATATTTTCCAAATAATGTTTAACAGAGCAAGAAAATTTTCACAGTATGTATGATAATATTTTTTCTTCTGGAGAAAGTTTTATATGTTTTATTTCGGCGAGAATAAAAGCAGTTTTTCATTTGTTTAAAAAATTATTAGCCCCTTTAAGCTATTTTTCCGAAAGTCTACAATACAAACCATCGTTATAGAATAACTTGCCTAATTACCCTAACCTGCCTAGTTAACTTAATTAACCTAGTTAAGCCTTTAAATGTCCTTTTAAGATGTGTAGAAGTGTCTTGAAAAATATCTAGTAAAATGTTATTCACTGTCATCACGGTAAAGATAAAGCAACTCAGTTATTAGAAATGAGTTATTAAAAGTATTATGCTTTGAAATGTGTACAAAAAAAATGTCTTAATATATATATCTCGAGTCTGAAACTGCGTGATTGGGCCCGATTTCTAATCACGTGAGCAGATCTGTACATCCCTAGAATTTACCAGTATTTTCTGTTTACACATGATCCCTTTATGGAAAATTGCCGATAATTTTCCGGAGTTTTACGCCATCAGACCATGACATTCATTGCAATTTTCCAGTCACAAGTCCAACTCTCTAACCATTAGGCCATGGTCACCCATGATGCCCTTGATAAATCTGGAAAATCTATTTTGACATTTTTTACTGAGGTGGTTTGAAGTTGTCGTATTGATCATGTTCAGTACTCCTATTGGTTCTTGGTTTGATGCTTGTTGAAAATGAAGTCAATGCAGGAAAGGGTCTAAAAAGACACTGCCCGAACTTAACGAAGGGAAAAGTTGACCATAATGGCAAATAAACAGCTGTCAAACCAGTAATCAGTGGCCACATATTTTAGCTTAAAGGAATCTTAATTTCCAAAGCTCTCAGACAATTCAATCAAGGAGAGGGGTCTGGATGCAGACCTGATGCATCTGAGCTGCATCTAATGCTTTTTAATGCGCTTACCTAACCCCACCCCTAACCCTACACGTCACAGTGATGTCACTCACTCCATTGAGTGCATTGTGTCTAACATTCCATCGCTGAGTGATGCAATCTCAGCTTGCATCATAAAGGCTGCATCCAGATACTATTGCAATCAGGGCCAAAAATTACAGAGCTAGAAACTACGTGAAAGTATGTAAGCATCCAGCCTTGTATCAAAAGTTCAGGCTACCGATTCCATGGTATAATTTGGTGCTCATTGAGGAGTGTTTAAACACCACTTTTGTTGTTGAGCATGTTTGTTTGTGACCACATTGTAACTTGTGATGGCAACACACTATTTGCTAACAGTTTCTCATGACATTAACTTAGCCTATATGTTAGCTGGAGCAATATATTACATATGTTTTTATGCTCATTCCAAATCGATTTGACATATAATCTTATATTTTTTATCAAATTAGAAAACATTGAAGTCATAAAGTGAAATAAATCGTGTTGAAATCGGCAATTAAATAACCAAAATAGCTTTTCATTGACCTTCATAGATTAGCTGCTGTCAATGGCCTTACTAAAAAACATCTAAAAAGTTACATTTTAACATAAAGTCTTGGGAAAACGACAAATAAAATGTAAAACGTTGAATATAACGTACTTACCTTCAGGTTACAGTTTCGTCCATTGCCTTCTGTTCGTTAGTTGATTCAAATGATGAGCATGTGCACGTCACGCTGACTTGCGCAGAAGAATCGACTCCGAGTCCTCCAATCAAGTTTCAACATCAAACCAATGTTATGATTTTCGACCAGATGCGTCAGGTAGCCTATATGTTGAAGAGTCAACTTCATTTCGACATTGAATCAATGTTTTATTCTCGATGAAATAACCCTCCGACGTAC
>CAIGQZ010032461.1:425625-436030 GCA_903798205.1 Danio tinwini | reverse complement strand
CATATACATATATACACAAACACACAGTATCTTGTCCCAATCACCAGTGATCTAGGCTTTGCAGATCCAGACACTGACACACACACACACACACACACACACACACACACACACACACACACACACACACACACACACACACACACACACACACAGCTGGTATATTCACCTCTCAAATGGACTATATATTCACCTCTCACACATTGCTGAGTCTTGTTTCTGTTTCAGAGCATCAGGTAAACGTTTTCCTTGCCTTGTGTAGCTGTGTTTTGACCCTTGCCTTTTCTTACTGTTTATATTGATTCTTTGCTGCCTGTACTGACCTTTTGTCTGTTTTGACTACGATCTTGGATGACCTTTATGCTACTGTTTGCTACCTGTTTTACCATTGCCTGCCTTACTACTTACTTACTTACTTAGGGTTAGTGTAAGTTGACATGTCCTTGCAAAGTTTCTAATAGTCAGTTAAATGTCTGTTGAAGGAGCAGTAGATTAACAGTCTACTAATACTCGAATGGACCATCAAAATAAAGTGTTACCTAATTTTTTTATAGTATTACTGATCTTTTTTTATTAACAGAAAAACTAAACAACACCCTGACATTTTCGAACATGATAAATATACATGTCCAATTGAGTACACAGATACACTCTTTATATATGCAAATGAGTACAAATTCTTTAGTAGGACCATTCGACAAGTTGCTAAAGTGGTGCAAAAACCACCAATGATCATGAATTCAATCCAGCTGGATGCACCAAAACAAAACAAATAGCACAATCAAGACTGAATCCATTTGGTGCTGGCCAATGCATTGGTTCCAGGCCTAGCAAATGTGTCCACCATGGCAAGCTTATCTAAATGATGGTAAGCATTCATGATGAACAGTCACAATGTTTGGCTGATGGTGTATAGTCATTGAGCACTCAGCTATCTGACAAAAAATAAATAAAAATTGAGTATGCATGCAGGCAAAATCATGCTGGTGGCTTAAATCTGCACCTCTCGGCCGTCACAGCTGGTCTTCTGTTAAATCTGCACTAAGCTGTTTGGGCTGCTGTAAAATCTGCATCTGCTGTGAGAGAAAGTGATGATATTGATAATGCAATTTGAAAAAGTCATGTTTGATAAATCAATTTTTACTTTAGTGTGCTTGGTAATAGGCCACACAGTCTGTAAAATCAAAAGTGTTTATTAAATATCAATTTTTTGCTCTTTAAAACATAACATTTAATCATGGGTTCAGTTGTGAAATATGTAGCGATGACAATAAAAAAGAATGAAAAGCTACTTTTGGGCCCAAGATCTATTCTAAGCCAAAAACGAAGCATCACTCATCATTACTCAGCCTTAATACGTATTGAAAACTCTTAGGTCTTTTCAGTTAAGCAGGGTAAGGACAAATTAATAAAACATTGTTAATTTAGAGCAGGACTTCTCAAAATCTGGGTTTCAGTCTGGATCCAGACTAAGAAACAATTTAGTCTGGACACACTCTATTTTATATTTCAAAAACACTAATTGCGTGTAAGGGATTAAAAGTCTGGATTTACTTCTTTGTTAAATCTTGTTCGTTTTTTAATGTCTTTTTGACAATAGTCCAAAATGAACCAAAGATGACATTAAAAGTCTATGAAATCAAAATTTACAATGTTTATTTTGCTAGTGCACATTGTAATTCTTCAGGTGAACAATTAATTCATGCAAGTTAATACACTAAAAAAATGTTTAATTTTAATAATTTATTTATTTTTTAATTTATAAATTAATTTCAAGAGGATCACATGCTTATGATTGTTCTCAGCTAGTCCCGCATCAGCTCATAATTGATTGTCCAATCAGATGATTCCTAACTCACTATAAATAACCAGAGTTATTTGTCTTGAAGAATCCCCCTGTCCACCCCTACTCCCCCTCCTTTCTAGATGGGCGACATGGCGGCCCAGTGATTAGCACTGTTGCCTCACAGCAAAAATGTCTCTAGGTAAAATCCCCTCTAAACCAGTTGACATTTCTGTGCAGAGTTTGCTCTTTCCAAAAGACATGCAACCTAAGTAAATTGAACATCCCAGATTGATACCATAGCCAAGCTCTTAGTACACCTCATCAGTCAGAAATAAGCCGGGGGGAGTTCGTCGAGATCTACCTGAGCTCAAACTCCCCTCTCAGCCTGCAAATGGGAGGGAGCCCAGTGCTTGAGGATCTCATAAGCTCAGGTCTCTCTCCCGAGAAATCATGCCAAACAAGCTTTATTATCAATCATCAGCTAAGTGTGAACTTTTGAATCAAAGTCTAACCATTTGCTCCTGCGTTTTGAATGACGGACCTTGATGATGATATCAGTTTGATGGCTTCAGCCCCAATATTCTTAATCACGTCCCTTTTACCATTAGTTTGCTATACGAGGGAATGATGCGGAAAGGAAAGCCCTGGCTCTTCCATCAGCATACTGAAATAATGACATCCAATCACTCATGACATACATTCAGCGTATGAAATTTGTCATAATCAGGCGAACCTCATAATCGCCGTAAGCATTAAAATGGGTAAGGTTGTCAATTTCCAACTTTAAAAAAAAGATAGATTTACATATGTACACTACCTGACAAAAGTCTTGTCGCCTATACAAGTTTTATGAACAACAGATAATAACTTGACTTCTAGTAGATCATTTGGTATCAGAAGTGGCTTATATTAAAGGCAAAGGCCTCTAGATTATACTTATTTTACCAAAATAAAATATGATCATGTCTTGATTTTTTTAATTATTTAATTAGGAGAGTAATGGCTGACTTTGCTGAGAAAAAAAGTCATGTCACTTAACAGAAATAAAGGTACTTTGGATACATCTTTAATGCCTCCTCAATCTTACCCCAAAAATGCTCAATAATGTTCATGTCTGGTGACTGGGCTGGCCAATCCTGCAGCACCTTGACTTTCTTTGCTTTCAGGAACTTTGATGTGGAGGCTGAAGTATGAGAAAGAGAGCTATCCTGCTGAAGAATTTGCCCTTTCCTGTGGTTTGTAAAGTGGGCAGCACAAATGTCTTGATACCTCAGGCTGTTGATGTTGCTATCCACTCTGCAGATCTCTCGCACACCCCCATACTGAATGTAACCCCAAACCATGATTTTTTCTTTACCAAACTTGACTGATTTCTGTAAGAATCTTGGGTTCATGCAGGTTTTATTAGGTCTTCTGCAGTATTTTTGATGATTGGAATGCAGTTTAACAGATGATTCGTCTGAAAAAATTACCTTCTGCCACTTTTCCAAATGATCAACTAGAAGTCAAGTTATTATTTGTTGCTCTTACAACTTGGATCGACGACAAGACTTTTGTCAGGTAGTGTACATGTTTTTATTGGTTTTTCAGAACCCTTAATAACAATTCAGATTAGGGACCTTTAAATCGAGACTTTGAGAACTCCTGATTTAGTGGAACTAGACCGCCATGGCTAAAAAACCATTTGCTTGGCTTGAAAATATATCCTAGTAATAGTCATGGAAGACTGAAGGTTGAAAGAAAGCCCAAAGCCTGTAAAAAAAAAAAAAAGATTGAAACCAAATGAGCTTCATTTCCAAGTCCAGTGTGTAGCTATTCCTAAATATGATGTGGTCTGTGATTAAATTATGACCATTTCTGCACATTAGGGTTCCATCTCATTTCACATTGGCAACTAAAAACTCATTAACGGAAGCTGAAATAATTTCAGAAATGATTCCTCCATTTAAATGGTAATAAATTAGAGACTCTAGACAATTCACTGAGCGCTGCCTCCTTCTTCAAAAAATCCTATTTAATGGGGTTTCATCTTCCAAATGAGCATCACATTCATCTTTACCTACAGTGAGAAAAAAAAGAGAGAGATGTAGGTAAAGAAAGAGAGGGTATTCTCATTTCAGAGGATTTTGTCGAACAATGATGCCAAGACATTCTTGAATATGAATCTTGCTGTCTTAATGACATCACTAAAGTTTTTCATTTGGGTCGGCGTGCTTGGTGGGATTCCTCATTTAGAAATTCAGAGACGACTGAAATCATATAAAAGCACAGAAGTGGGATTTAGGGGCATTACAGGCATCAGAGGGAGAACATCTTTTACTGTTGTCAGCATGATGTTTGAAAAAGCTTGAGGATTTCAGCAAATGACAACTTTCCTGTCAGAAGCAGATATAGTCAGCATTTCTCAAGTTATGTGGGTGAGTTCCTGTACACATTGAAGGAAAGGGGTGACACATTGGAAAGTTTTGGAATCCTTGTAAGTGTTTTTACGAATACAGCATTTTTCTGTAAAAGAAACTGCATTTATTTATTTAGAGGTCATCTAACAACAGAACCCATTTTGAGGCTGGCCTTTTCAGGCATCCAGAGTTATAACACCGTATTGATGCTCTTTGTGAACAAAGCTATATGATTCATTCTTTGAGAATGTGGAAAGTTAAGTTTGGGCAGTTTGCAAAGTTTTAAAGCAGCTGATGCTGTTAGTTCATGTCATTTAGTTAAAAAACCTGAGACACGAAAATCACAAAATTGTGATTGTGGAAAGAAATGTTGTCATGTTTTTCATCCACTGAAGAGATTTTCTAAGATTGTCTGTTTTTTTTACAGAGATGGCAAAAGTGCACACATCCTTTACTCAAGTAGAAGTACAGATACCCATGTTTAAAATGACTCTGGTAAAAGTACTGACTACACTTTTGTACTCAAGTAAAAGTAAAGAAGTATGAAATATGTACTTAAGTAAAAAGTATTCATTACTATACCTGTTTTAGTTTCAAGGTGGTAACTACACATCATGTATACATCTATACAAAATAATTTAGCAACATAGTCAATGTATAATTCGTAACCTGACTACAGTGCATATAATACACTTTAAAACTATAAAGCTGTATAAATGATGTACTAGGAAATATTAATTCATTGGAAACAAAAGAAATAAATCTGCATTATGTATTCATAAAGTATTTAATTGCTTAAACGTTGACAAAAAAGCACATGATTGTGAAAGTTTTTTCGCGGTATTAGATTGAAAGATCAGAGAAGTACAGTACACCATGATCGAGGACAAAAGACTTTAACAACATTTAAATGCCAGATTTGAACAGGAATGTGTCCAAAACGCATCTTATTACGCAGTAAAACATGACATCACTCGTGTATATATCGCTGATTCCCTCTGTCTCATCCACGTTGGCCATTCTTTGCCTTTCTCATGGTAAGCTTAATAAACAAGTCTTATTGCGGTGCGTGATCAGAGGCTGAAAAAGTCACACACTGCAGCGTGCAGACACACAATGACAAAAAATAGATCATTGCGCCACAAAAAACACATTAAACAAAAGTAAGGAGCCCGATTTAAAAAAAAAAATGTAAGGAGTAGAAAGTACAGATATTTGTGCAAAAATGTAATGCAAAAGTAAAAACTTGTCAGAAAAATAAATAGTGGAGTAAAGTACTGATACCACATAAATTTACTTAAGTACAGTAATGAAGTATTTGTGCTTCGCTACTTCTCTTCTGTATTTTTGACACAGCATGTCATTGACCATTGATGAGTTTTGCTGACAATCCGTGTTTTACTGTTAAGTGATAGGCAACTATATTACAGATCTTCTGAAAAACTATAGAATCTCTAAATAAATGAATGAATGAACAAATATAATAAAATAAAAGATGAGCATCAACCAAACGAGGCAGCCGGATAAACAATGGTGCAGACGAATACAAAAAAAAGATCTGCATCAACCAAAAGGTGCAGATGAATTGTTTATGCATATGTAAGCTAACGTGATAGCTAAACATTTAACAATGTCTAATATTCAGTATATATCTAATAATACAACTCTGCAAGGCGTCACGGTGGTGCAGTGTGTAGAATGATCGCCTCACAGCAAGAAGGTTGCTGGTTCGAGCCTTGGCTGGGTCAGTTGGCATTTCTGTGTGGAGTTTGCATGTTCTCCCCATGTTCATGTGGGTTTCCTCCGGGTGCTCCGGTTTCCCCCACAAGTCCAAAGACATGCGCTCATTCAACAATATAGACACTACGATGACTTCTGCTTCTGAGAGCCAAAGAAATGTCAAAAGGATCCATATAAATGAATATATTTTTCTAATTGCTACGTTTTTCTTTATTTCATGCTTTGTGAATAAACATCTTTTGACATTTTTCATGTTGGCATTTCTGTGTAGAGTTTGCATGTTCTCCCAGTGTTCGCGTGGGTTTCCTCCAGGTGCTCCGCTTTCCCCCACAAGTTCAATGACATGTGCTATAGGTGAATTGGGTAAGTAAAATTGTACGTAGTGTATGTGTGTGAATGGGAGTGTATGGGTGTTTCCCAGTGATGGGTTGCAGCTGGAAGGGCATCTGCTGCGCAAAACATATGCTGTATATGTTGGTGGTTCATTCCACTGTGGCAACCCCAGATAATTAAAGGGACTAAGCCGAAAAGAAAATGAATGAATGAATGAATGAATAACTGTGCAAGTGACATTTGGAGGTATTGATGAACTTCGACAGAAAAATGTCTTTAACGTAGTTAAAAATGTTTTGATTAAACCTAGTTTCATTTTCTAATACTGACACTGTTGTCTTGCTCCTTTGTAGTAGAATTTGCATTAGCTGTGCTTTATTTTTAAAGTTTGCATCACTGATTATGTTACTATATTTAGATGGTCATTAATACTTTCCAAAAACATAAGGGCTGGTGTTGGCTGCCTAAGATTTGTGCACAGTACTGTAGAACTCTTTGTAACTGTGTGTGAATATTTGTGATTTTGTGACACATCTGGAATAGAAAATACAGTTTGTACAGTATATAAACAATAGAAATCATTAGAATATCCACATATTGTGGGTGTGTGTATGTGTGTGTGCTGATAAGCAATAAAATCATTGGCAATCAGAATCCACCTGACTTTAAAGGGTCAGGCAACCGCTGCAGCATTTATTGTAAACAGAGCCTTATTGTTTTGTTATTGTGTAGTCACGATAGGCATGAGCCATACTAATAACAATGCTTGGCCAACCCTGTTATTGTTGCTGCTGTTTAAAATTTACCCAAATTTAGATGATCGTCATAACTAATAATTTTTCGGTCACACTTTATTTTAAGGTACAATTCTCGCTATTAACAAACCATTTACTCAATAAACTCCTAATCTGCAGCTTATTAATAGTCATTAGGGTGGTAATGGGTTTATATATTGAGTAGGATTAGAGATGTAGTTTAAGATTATGCAGAATATGTACTTCATAATAATAAAAAGACAATATCTTAATGATCGTCAGGGAATAAGCCATTTGGTAATTGTGAGAATTGGTCCCTATACTGCAGTGTTACTTATTTTTTTTAACATAAATTTTTTTGTCAACATGAATGAAAACCATCAAATATTATCTGATTAATGATAGCATTAGTAAGTTAAATAGCATGTTTGGGCCACATATTTGGACAGTGTTTACAGTAACAGCTGCTCTTTGGGATGACATGTGGCCACAGAGGCCACTAATTCCTTCTTTATCTATACTCCTATCCTCAGTGGGCAGGGTGTTGCAGGGTAATGAGGCTCACTGGGCTGTCCTTCAGGGCTGGCACACGCACAACACTCCCCTGGCAGAGCAATGGGATGGCACAGACGTAATTACATTTAGAGAGTGGAAATAAGAGAAGGAGAGCAAGGCAGAAGCCTACAGGTCATGATCTTTCCCAAAGCATACATACTCAGCACTGGGACCATCGTGATCTGTGGAGACCCAAAGCAGACCTAAAGGCCTAAATAATGAGAAACAACTGGCTTTCGATGAAGCCCAACGACATACTCCAGAGTGCTCATCCACTAACCCCCTGGAGATATCAACCCAAACTAGTTTTTCTAGAAGTTTGACAAATAACTGTCAGTCTGTGCTAGTGATTGGGAATCTTCAGTGGCTTTTTCTGTAAGTTACATCATTAGGCCAGTAAGTAAACTGCTAACAAATTTACACTAAGTTACTGGGAGATGCTTGCCAGCAGTTTACTGTAAATCAAACTTACAGCAAAAATATTGTATTAAAATTTACACAGTGTTAAAAAAAATGTTGGAGGGTGGGTGGGGGTGGGGGGATGGCACAAACACCAGAAAAAATCTAACTGTTGGTAAAGTAAGAGTGTAAAATTTTGATACATCACCATTTTTCAGGTGATGTATCAAAAAATAAAAATATGACTAAAGCATACAATACATGCATCACAAATTAGTTAATTTTAGTTCAATTTGGGTTTATTATCAGTAATGAAGTAATCAAAATAATTAGTAAACACACACACACACACACACACACACACACACACACACATACACACATAAATGTTGCCTAATCACTGGCTGGTAGCACTACATAAAAAATAAATTTTGCTCTCCTTTCTTTCTGGCTTGCAAATTTCTCAATGACCTTTTGGTTAAAGTCAGTCATCTCTGTCACCAGTCTTTTCTCTATTGACAGCATGGCCAATGCATTCAGCCTCTCTTGCGTCATTCTGTTTTAAACAACAAACATGTAAAACAGTAAAGGCATGACTTACATCACAACGTGCCAGCCAACTCCGTTTGTCATAACAAGTGCTGGAAAAGCCCCGAGTGTACGCTCGCCCGCGATCACTTGACTGCTGGTGAATAAGCAAGGTTGATTTGGTCCAAGCTCCTTGATTCTTTTTTTTCTTCATCCAAACGCCTTGTAAACGGATATCTTTGCAAAGATACAACAGAATTTTCCTTCATCTCGAGAAATTGCACTTGCTTTCACTATGATTAAAGGTCGGCACAGTTAACTGACGAACTGCTGCTGAGCGAACGGTCTAAGTGAGAATGGTCCAATCACATAAGACCAATCATATAAAAACAAATATGATTCGTTCTAACAACAAAAATGGGAGAGTTCGGGACTCAGAGCGCTGCGCCCCAAGGACAATTTAAAACAGGCCAATTAGAGCTTATCTTCATATCACATGCCTTGCAAAAGTTTGTGTACCTACATAGACACTCATTAGTCCGACGCCCCGCACACATATGAAAAAATATTGTTCATACATTTTTTTCAAAAAAATTTTGTATGACTACAATGTTAGAATGTTATAATTAAATCATCAAATTTAATTTATCAAATTCAAAATCAAATCAAATTTATTTTGTTAATATTTGTGATAATAAATATTAACATATTAAAGGGGTCTAACTTGAAGGGGGCGGCACCCCAGCGCCCTCTATTGACCAGCCGCCACTGTTTACAGTACCATCCATCTTGCTGTACATGTATTTTTAGTATTGCATATCTTTGCCAGAAGTACTTATGGCTGCATTTCATTTTTAAAATGAACACTATGGGGCAGTATGACACCTTCTTCTTTTTGGACTTACCAACTGACGGCTTACCTCCATATGGACAGCTTTTTCTCTGTTACCAGTTTGTCCAGTAGCTTGCCATGTATGTCAGAGGACGCAGAGAGAAGTAGGCTATGACGACGGGGTTCGAGTCTGGTGAAGAATGGTTCCAGACAGCGGGTATCAAAGGCAGATGCCAAAAATAAAATAAACAAGTAAATAACAGAGTGATAATGTGGTAAAATCTGAAATTATGGTAAAAATCTGACAAAGACTTTTCTTTTTCTGGATTGCTTTTTAAAACTGTGGGTGGGCAGGTCAATCTGTGCTTTTGAAAACACTCATGATTGAGTTTAGGTAAGAAGGAGGTGGGTCAGTCAGTCAGTCGACAGCGGCTTCTGGTGGATTTACACAAGTAAAGCAAGCTTCAGTAGCACTCACGAGAGAAATTTGAGATCTGAAAAAGCATACACAATGGCTTCTGATGGATTTGCAAAAACAAAAACTGCAAAAAAACAAAAAAAAAAACAGCTCCTGGAACGTTTTTGGCGCTCTCCAGAAATGTATATAGCGGTATGTTTTCAGAATGAGTCTGGTTTAAATATATTTTCATACAAAAAAACAGCAACTTGCAACTCACTGTTCATTTATCTATTTACTGTATTGTGAATCACATAAATGTAATAATGCTTTTAATGGTGCCAAGAGGATATTTCCTATATGCTATAGGCAACAAAGGGGGGGGGGGGGTCATATTCAAAAGCACAGGCAAAAGAAGAGGCAAAATGCACATTTTCCATGTCTCCTTAACCAAACACCTGATTCAGATCAACAGCTCAATAGCAGAGAATGAAAGACTTGTAATGAGTGGGACAGGCAAAGGAGAAATCAAAAACATGCAGTGTTGGTGGTCCTCCAGGAATGGGGTTGAGAAACACTGCCATAACGCAGTTCACAACCGTAAATAAACAGAAAACACACAAAATACAGAAACTGTTAATTAACAGATATTTTTTACAGTATAGTTTAATAAAATTTTTA
>CAIGQZ010032461.1:400586-415625 GCA_903798205.1 Danio tinwini | reverse complement strand
GTTCATTTTTTTCCCCAATTTCTGTTTAACGGAGAGATTTTTTCAACACATTTTAAGCATGGTAGTTTTAATAACTAATTTCTAATAACTGATTTATTTACTCTGCTATGATGACAGTAAATTATATTTTACTAGATATTTTTGTTCTGTAGACTATCAGAAAAAATTGCTTAAAGGGGCTTATAATTTTGACCTTAAAATGGTTTATAAAAATTTTTAAACTGCTTTTATTCTAGCCAAAATAAAACAAATAAGACTTTCATCAGAAGAAAAAATATTATCAGACTGACTGTGAATATTTCCTTGCTCTCTTGAACATAATTTAGGATTTATTTACAAAAAAAATAAAATTCAAAGGGGGGGGCTAATAATTCTGACTTCAACTATGTATATATATTTTTAAATAATTAAAAAGATGTGCAAAGAAGCAAATTTTCTCAATTGTCGTGATTTTAGAGCAGATGAATATTCAGCACTCCTCTCAATTTGACTCTAAATAGCTTTCCCCTGAATAATTAAACAGAGCACTGCTTTCTGAAACACTTTAAAGCAGAATGTGAAGGATTTTGGAATTCAAAAGTGAAGCCAAGTTAGATGAAAGCAGAAACTCCAGTCGGGATCGATATAATGCTAAGCTCAGGCTGATTTATGAGACATAACACTTCATAGAGAGAGAGAAGCAGTGTTAACATCCATTCCTTAAAAATTGATAGGTGCAAAGAACTAAAAGGAACACCGAATAAAGTCTGTGTGTTTGGCTTTCGGGCAGCATGGTGGCGCAGTGGGTAGCACAATAGCCTCACAGCAAGTAGGTCGCTGGTTCGAGCCACGGCTGGGTCAGTTGGCACTTCTGTGTGGAGTTTATATATTCTCCCCAAGTTCACGTAGGTTTCCTCCAGGTGCTCTGGTATCCCCCACAAGTCCAAAGACATGGAATATCTATATTGGGTAAGCTAAATTGTCCATAGTGTATGTGTGAATGAGTGTGTATGGGTGTTTCCCAGTGATGGGTTGCAGCTGAAAGGGCACCCGCTGCGTAAAACATATGCTGGATAAGTTGGAGGTTAATTCGCTGTGGCGACCCCAAATTAATAAAGGGACTAAGCTGAAAAGAAAAAGAATGAATGTTTGGCTTTCTTTTTTTGCACCATTTGTGATTTAATAATGAATGAAAACTATAGCATGTTTATTATAAATGTAAACAGTAGTATGTCCTATTGTTTCTATATATTTATACCTGCTATATTTTGTAAAAACAATTATGTTGGTTACTTTAGTGAATCAGGTTTCTATTTTTGAGTTATGCAAAATTTTACTTCTTTTTAAGTTTCTTTAATTGATGTAAAGTTAATTTGATTCAACTTAAAAATATTTAGTGTAGAACTTCAAACACATTTTAATATTTAATTTTGAAGAGAGAAACTTAATGGTCATAAAGATAATTAAAAATAATAATAAATAAAAATTGAAATAAATATTTAAGAAAAATATATATAGTATAAATTATAATCAGTTTAGGCTGTTTATGTCTTTAATAGTGCAAACAAAGCCATGCTTTCGCTCGTAAAACATTACACTAGTCCTTTACCTTTTTTTGTTTTATTTTTCAAATTATGTGCAAGGTGAATTTCACAGTAGAGATCAATGAATGTTTACTAAACTCACACCATACATACAAGCAAACCAAAGACATACAAAACCAAATGCAAATCAAGAACATGAAAGGAAAAGAAAACACTGTTTTAACTTCTGTGGATAAATTAACGGCAAGCCGAGAGAAACTGAAAATAAGTTCCTGTGATAGAGCAATCACACCCGCTGCAGCCAGCAACACATAACTATCGTTTATAAATTCTTTCAAAGCTTTTTTATTTAACATCTAGACAGACTGGTGTTTTGGAAAATAGCACTGCCATAACTTATGTTCTGTAATGCTTTGTGTTCTTTAAGACTGATGCAATCACAAAGAAACCAAAAAAAAAAAAAACACACTGAAAAAAGAAAAAAAAAACAACGCTTGTTAATGTTTTTTCACAATTTTTTTAACAGAGCAAAATCATAAAATCTAACAAACCTATGAGTAAATATTCAAAGTTTTAAGAAAAAGAAACACACACACTCATCTAAAAGAAGGAAAAACAAACCAAAAACAACTATTCAAGTTCAAAATAAAGGACAAAAAAAATTCCTGTAAAAAACAAAACTGTGCAAGTACAGCAAACATATGGTACAGTATATTACACATACAACAAACCATTTAAATACAGTACTGTGTATTGACAATAATCCTGAGAAGTGTCCATTTCTGGTTCCCATGCTACTGAGCGCAAGTATGTGAAACGTGCAACTGCACCAAAAAAAACAAACAAAAAAAAACAATGCAATTTCTCCTCCACCGCCCTTCCAGATGAGGCTGGGCATCAGCTGTCCTATTTAAAGACGCTGTTTACCACGTCTTCAGCCTCCGTGTCTGAAAAACAGAGCGCTTTCCAGAGAGGAAACAACGTAGTGCAAAATCGGGAACCTGCATGATGAAATAAACATGAGGCTGGAAAAAACTAAACAAACGTTGAGACACAATAACTTATATAAGACCGACAACTTTTGGAAGTGTCAAGCGACAACAAATGGCTGTAAAATCACTGTATATTCTGTACAAGATTGTCAAAAAAGCAGCACCAAAAAACAAGATTTTTTTTCCTCCATGTTTCAAGACTGGAAGATGAGGGGATGCAAAGAAATAGAGAGAGAAAGTGTTCATTTGCAGAGTTGGCAAGCCCGTTTCTGAATTTTTTTTTTCAAGACTTTTCTAATAATTTACCTTACAATTGTTTGATTTTTCTCATAAAAAGGACTTTTTAAGAATATGTATCTAAATGAATTCTTTCACACAATTGTGAAGTTTAAACAAAGGCAATTTTGAGAAAAAGCAAATAGTGAAATTGACATTTAAATGTTAAAGTTTCCAGATCAAGGTCAGAACTGAGCAGAAAAATCTTCTAAATTTATATTTCTCATATTTTTATCAGAACTGAGAGAGATAAACTTGTAAATTCAAGTTTGTACAAGAAAATTACAACAAAGTTATATTTAGAGCAAATATTGATTAGAAGAAATCAATTAGCAATTGCTATACATTTTTAAAAGAAGTCTGAATTGTGAGATTTAATGAGGTTGTTCACCCCAAAATGAAAATCATTATTTACTCTCTCTCATGCACTAAACTGTTTTTTTTTCTAATATTGAACACAAAAAGACACTATTTTGAAGAATGCTGGTCACTGACACTCATTGCTTTGCATCATAGGTCTCAAACTTGATTCCTGGAGAGTCGCAGCTCTGCACAGTTTTGCTCCAACCCTAATCAAGGTGTTCAAGACTACTAGATACTGTCAGGTGTGTTCGATTAGGATTAGAGCAAAACTAAAGGACTAAATTAGTTTGATCAGGTGTTTAAATAGGGTTGAACTGAGTTTGAAAAAACGTGATCAACCTGATCAAACTAAACTTGGTCCTTCAGTTCTGTTTGAAACCTCCAGGTAAGTATGTTAAAGCATAGTTGGAACTAAACTGTGCAGAGCTGCGGCCCTCCAGGAACTGGATTTGACAACTGTGCTTTACATCAGTGCTTCTCAACCACGTTCCTGGAGGACCACCAGCACTGCATGTTTTGGATGTCTCCTTTGTCACACCCATTACTGGTCTTTCTGTTCCTGCTAATGTGCTGATGATCTGAATCAGGCATGTTTAGTTAAGTGGACATGGAAAATGTGCAGAGCTGGTGGTCCGCCGGAAATGTGGTTGAAAAACACTGCTTTACTTAGTAGAGAAACACTATGGAAGTCAATGTGTGCCATCTACCAGCATTTTTTAAACTATCTTCTTTTGTGTTTTAATCAAAAAAGAAAATGACATTTTTCATTTTGGGGTGAACTATCCCTTTAAGCTTACATTTGATTAAAAAAATAGCACTTAGCTTTTTTATTTTTCAAAGTTCAGTGACCAAACAAGCTTTAATAAACAGGGCATGTGTGAGTGCTTTTATAGGAGAACTAGATTCAGTTGCAAAACACACCTTTCCTAAAGTCAAAGCACCTAGGTGCAAACGCAAACTGTACTGTAAGACTTGAAACAGGCTCACCTCGCTCCATCACAGATGCCTGTGCTTTTGAAGTAAACAGGCACGATAACATCCCTGGATAGCAACACATCTGACTGAACGTTAACCAACTCTGCCCATGGTGGAAAAACAAAGGCCATTTTTTTTTCTGGAATTATTGTTGAAAAATCTCATCGCTTGAGTTTTCTAATGCACTTTATCTACGGAACCATGACAGAACACCTGTTATTGCTGCCACAAGGTGCAGGCTAGTCCTTTCTTGAACACATTTTGGCATTTTGGAGGCATTTATATTCAAACTGCACCAGTATGTCTCAGACACGAGGAGTCAATAAATGCCAGTGGAATGTGAGCATCCACATTTTGGCCGTCTTCTCTATAACCTGCTCCGTGTTCTCTCTACTGATCTGAGCTGTTCTGTTGTTTTGGCCATCAACAAATTGCCCGCTTTTGATTTCAGCTACAAATTAAGCTGGTCTCCGCATTTTTTTTCTCTTCTTCTCCAATATGGAGACTGAGTATAAACTTGTAACCTCACTAAAGATCTGGCTGGTGATGCGAAATTGCAAAGATATAGATTTCAATGTGGAAGCTGGGCACACCATAAAAGCAAAGGAAAATTAAAAACTGCTGTGATGTTTGTAGCACACGGGCTGACAAATAAATGAGAAGACTTAAAAAATAAATGACAGCCAACTAAGTGTACATCTTGGCAAACAAGTTATTTCCATTAATAATTGAAAATGTTCTAACTAAATTCTTAAGCAAACCACAGAAAGTCTCTTAGTAGGTGGCATGGATCAACCTCCGCATCTGCAAACCTGAAAGAAATGACAAATACAAAAAACTCAGTATTCACACTAACAGTGAGCAAACTCGCTCATCATACCCGTATGAATATTTATAGCTTTATATATTTATTTTTTTTCCACCTATTTTACTTAAATTGTACTTGTCTGTTGACATACTGCTTGTCCTTAAGGACATCTACTGCTCACGTTCACCCAAGCCAAAACAGCAACAGAAACTTTAGATAGAATGAAGCAAAAAATGACTCAACATCTGCCAAAAAGAGAGAAAACCCCCAAAGATAATTGCACTTATGATTCACTTTTGAAACTGTAAAACAAGCGATTGTGTGGGTGCTTTGTGCACAATTGTCAAACGTAAAATACTGCCTTTTTTTTTCTTTTTCGAACAGCACCCTCGAGTTTATTGATTGGAACCTTTAACGCTTTAAGACTTCCCCTGCAGTTCTGCTATTGGGGACACAAACAGCACCATGTATTGAGCAGTACCACCATCCAATCCTCCAAAAATATTGATCTGCTGTCTCAAACAGCAGGTTATGTCGTGATCTTCCCCTCCTCGCCGCTCACAGCACTTTCTGAAGACACTGAGGGTATAATTTGGCCACCACGCACTCGAAATGGCGACCAAGGTCCCAGAGGCGGTCCGGCGTCTCGTAGACCTTTGTCCAGTGGTCAGCTTCATCATCGTACTGGTAGAGCGAGTTTTTGCGGCTGGTGCGAAACACGTGTTCTTCGACCATGACCTGCGTAGCTCGAACAAACAGATGCAATCGGCCCTGAAGCAAAAGCACCTTTATGTAGGGACTGGTTGCTTGGTCGAAGGGAAGGTCTCTTTTACGGCACCATGCGTTCTGCTCGATGTCATACACCTCAACAGTAAACGTGCGCTGGTGGTTCCTGCAGATGCCTGCTATGTAGTAGATGCAGTTTTTGTGCAGGGCGGCCAAACCTTGAGTTCGGGGAACGTTCATGGACGGTAAATGGCCCCAATAGTCTTTGCGAGGGTCGAAACAGAAAAAGTACTCCCCTGCGAAAGAGTCATAAAATGATCAATATCCAAACCTGGTTACATTATATGTTTATATATCAGTACTATATATGCATATTTTAATGTAGTGTTTTGCTTTGCTCAGCACCAAAATTAAATGAAAAATTCTGAATGAAAAGTGAAAATCAAAAACCAGTTAATGTAGCATTTAAACAATTGATTAATTCAAATGAAGATATTAATCATTTGAATATGCTTCTGTTGCATGAATATGTTCTGTTGTTTTCATTTTAGTCAACTCAAGTCTTTTCATCTAATACTTCAGCTTTACTTAAAAAAATAAACAAAACATATTTATTAGTTTTAGTTATAATGAGCCCAACACTTTTTTTTTTTTTTTACAATTGACCACCACATCAAACTAGTGTTATTGTTTATAAAAAATAATATATGATTTGTAATTGTTCATGTTTTAGTGTGCAATACTTATTTTAAATAAATCTTTTCGATATTTTTTATATTAGTTTATTTTAGTTAACTGTTATTTAGATATTATTTCAGCCTTCTTTTTAATATATACATACACACATTAAAGTCTATTTTTTTTTAGTTAATCACACACAAACAATCATTTAACAATAATTAGTTGTCGTTAAGTAAGTATTTATATTTATTTATTTTTTTAAGTTAGTTTTTTTTTATGATTAATTAAAATTTATATTATTGACCTTATTCTTTAATGCAGAAGTGTGCCAATTTTCGCGATTGTTTTAAAACTTTAGATTCAGTTGCCTATGGGACAAATGAGTAGGAATAATAAACTACAGAAAAACGGTCAAACTACTTTTAGTACAAGTGTTTGCATGACTATACAAAGTAGAATAATATAATAAGAAAATATCAGTTTGCAACATCAATCAGCGCAACAAGCTGTTTTTAATGTCTAAAAATGAATAGAAGTGAATGTGACCGGAAGTCTCGAGCCAAAAAGATTCAAATGGCTGCGCCCGCTTGTACGCAAAGGATAAGGTCAATATTACATGTTGAAAAAAATGCACAAAAGCATGCAGATCACCCTAAATGGGTGCTCCACCAAACAGCAAAAATATATTTAAAAAGGCAACAACACCCAAAAAATAGAAAATTATTGAGTTAAAAAGGCCAACACACAAAGCGTGTAACGACTATATAATGAAAAGCCAGTGTGCTCAAAATTACACGCTTTGTATTAGCTTTTTTAGTTTAATAATTTTGTATTTTTAGAGCTTTGGTGTTGCTGCCTTTTTTAATATATTAATTACATGTTGCCATTGTTTTACTAGTAAAACCACTGTGCTTGTTTTAGTGTGTAATGCTGATTTTAAATTAATCTTTATTTCATCATTTTAAATATCACAAGGCACCACAATATCAAAGCTAGCCATAATTATTTTTTTTTCTGGAAAAACATCAGTTGCTGTTTACATTTTTCTTTCCAAATAAGCATTTTCTGTTTAACTTCTATGACATTTTCTGTAGCAAACTTTTAGCGCATCCCTAAGAGTAAGTGCTACTCTAGCTCTTTACAGCTGATTTTGCTGAGAGAGGTTAACCTGCCTGACCTTATCATCCGAGCAGAACTAAAAGACATGACAGGCCAATGAATTACAAGGATATATTCGTTTGTACAGCCTGATTTCAGGTGACTCTGCAATAACCCCACTCACCTTGCAGCACATAGATGCGGTCCTTATACTCTATTGTGCTGTGAAACTCCATGGCCACCGGCATGGGGCTGACCGCTGTCCAGCAGTTGTCTCTGGCATCATAGCACTCCACAGACTTCAAGGCATTACGTCCGTCCCCTTCATACACTCGACCACCCAGAGCGTAAAGTTTCCCACAGCAGTGCACTAATCGGCAGCCGATGCGTGCCCGTAGCATGGGCGACCTTGGAAGCCACCTATTACCAGCATGTTCATACTGCCAAAAGTCGCTTTCTGCACGGTGGTCAATGCACACCTCACTATTGCTTGGCCGATAGCCTCCAGCAATGAAGATGTCGTTCTCTGATGAGACCAAAATGCCAACCTCTCGGAGGTCATTGGGCGGCTTGCACAGCTTGTACACCTTCACGGCGGCAATGTCCAGGCAAGGCACGGTCTGCTTCTTCCCTGAATGCTTGTGAGCAGCATCGAAGCAGATGATCATCTCGGATGCAGTCATACCAAGCCTTTGAGAGCAACCATTGGTGCCGTTGAGCCGACTCTTATCCAAGGAATCCCTAGACAAGGCCAGAGCGAAGGCTGGAGGTATACGACTCAGAAAGGCCTCTTCCAACAGCGGCAAGCGGATGCATTTGGCAAAAACCTCTGGTAAATCGGCTTCCCGACGTGAGCAATCATACTCCAACCAGTGCACGATGCTTTCATATACATGCTCCTCTTTCTCCACGTTCAGATCGTCGCTGTTGAGAATGCTGACCAGCTGATCTTTGGTCAGATGAAGGAACTCTTGCTCGCCCATTACGCACAGAAACTTCTTGCGGATGTAATCCTGTGAACGCTCTCGCAACTCCTGATGACCGTAGGCATCTGCAAACATGAAGACCCCGATGCAGTTCTGAGGGTCCAAACGGCTGATCATGAACTGGGCACATTGGTCTTGGAGGGCTGGGATCTGGAAGATGCTGGCGGCCGTGAAGAGGGCCTGCACGTTTGACTCTGTGAGAGTGACCCGTGAGGTGTAAGCATAGTCCAGAACCAAATGCATGGACTCTGACTCCACACCCACGATCCGCACCTCCCGCTGACTGCTCTCTGTAAGGCCACTTGTGAACATGGATCTGGCAAAAGATAAATGGGTTTTTATTTAATGAAGGTCTTTCAATTGTATCAGTTGCTGATTACAATCCAATGTTTTAACAGAGAAAAAAGACTAAAGTTATTAGATGGGTCGACAAATAGTGCTTAAACACATGTACACATAAAAATATTTACTTGTTTTTAGTTATCATATAAAGTGACATGTGAAATGTTAGTTGCCATGCATTTTGTAAGAGAAAATTTATGAGGTGATAAAAAATTCTGACAATAATTCCGTTTTAAACCATAAAGTTAAATCTGTCATTTACACACATGCATTTTGCAAACTCTGAATAAGAGTTATGTCAGTAAAACAATCTTACACCACAGTCAATTTTAACTGCATAAAGTGTAAAAACAGATGGACCTAGGATAACCGTTTTCAAGGTATATTGCAATATGGTATAAATTGTTTTAATTTAAATAGTTTTAAAACCGCCAAAATTGTCTTTAATACTGTTCCTTGGGTATTGTGTAAGATTTTTTATTTACTCTTAAATAAAAAGTCTTATTTACTTTTTTTTTTTAAGAAAAACAGTATCTCCAGCAGAAAAGATATCCAAAAACACTGTTTTAAATTGTAAAGAAATCTGTGTTTTTAAAACAAATGAAGACAGCAGAAGACAATGATTCATTCTAATTATTTACCCTTACATGTTTACTGAAAAGAAAGTTTTTTTGTTTTGTTTTTACCCAGCCATTTAAAAAGAACATATTTTAGAGTGTTCATCACAATACTGTGAAACCGTGATATTTTTATCCAAGGTTATACCATCAGAATCTTATACCAGCCCATGCCTATCGGACTAAGCTTTCAAGATTTTTATCTGCATTGGAATCACAACACTTTTCACTGCAAAGCCATATGCATTTACAGGGCTCAACAATAAGGGCTGCCCAATGGACCCGGACCACCGTGCGAGATGCTCAGCACAGTAGACAGGATCGTTACTGGCCCAATTTGACCAGTGCTGCCTTGTCACTAAAAGTTTATTTTCCTGTGACTATTTGTCAATTTGCGTCCAAATACAGTCTTATAATCGAGAAACAGTTTGTGCTTTTAAGCCTTTAAATGTAACCTCCACTGTGATGTCATAAACACCAGATTGCTTTTCAGTTTCTTTCATGTGATTGGAAGTTGTGAGCACGTCAATTTTTCGTAACCTGGGAACAACCAGTACAGCGAAGAGGCGGGAACATAAAATTATGAGGCAAAAGGAAAATGTCTGTTTCTAACGTCTTGTAAGCAGACATTTACATGGGTACAACACGACAAAAATGCTGTCAGTTTGGCCAGTCAGCCACCTTTTGTTAAATAATTTAGAACTACAATAAAACACTTGCATATTTTCCATATTGCTCTTTTTGTTTGCATTACACTTTGAATTTTGCTAATTATACATCTATTTTACAAATATTTATATTTTAGATATGCAGACATTATTTTTGACACATTATTTAAAATATGTTGCTAAGAAACAGCTAATGTTTTTTTTTTGTTTTTTTTTTGGTGGGACCAGTGAAAATTTTGGTAGGGCAAGTAAAAATCTAAATTACTGGACCAATTGGTCGAGTTGAAAAAAATCCTTATTGTTGAACGCTAATTTATATGTTATATATCATAGTCAGTCTAGTGTAGGCATGGGACGATAACTGGTTTGGAAAAGTCAAGGTTTTTAAAACCACAACAATTTTCTGTCATACCATTCTTACGGTTTATGCAAGTTTTTTTTACCTCATTTATTTTTTTAACCTTTTACTCGCACGCCGTTAAGTGACTTGCTGTTAATGACATGTTTACTGTTCCAAAATATTTTAAATATTGCTTCAGGGTATGTACATGAATCAGAGAGTAAAATGCAATACCATTTAAGACTCTTTCCATACATTTAAAGACCTCATCACCGCTTTAGGTCTAAACCGGTAACATTGGTGACTTTTTAAAAATATTTACTAAATACTGATTGTAAGAAACCTAATCCTAAACTAAAACATTATTCATATATTTTATAAAAATGTTAATCCAGAAGGTGTCGCCTATGGAACAGCAGAAATAATGGTGCTGCCCTGGTTACCGCAGTAAACAAAGCAGTGTGACATCAAATATAGCAGGGTTTTATAAACTCCACAGCATCCCAAAATTTCTAACGTTACCATACAACTATAATTGCACAACTGTATAATCAAAAAAGATGAAAAATGTAATACCTTGTGAAAGCATTTAGGACTTTTTAAGAGCCTTAAATTTCTCTAAATTGGTTTATCAACTTTTAATACTTTTTAGGACCCCGCGGACACCCTTTTCTTAAAATAAAATATATTTTGTTCAATAGCGACATATTTTTAGTTTTTTTAACCCAAACAATTACAAAAAGAACATATTTTAAAGCAGCAATCACAATTTGAAACCGTGATATTTTAATCCAAGGTTATCATATGGTCAGAATCTCATACTGGCCCATGCCTAGTCTAGTGTGATCTGGGCTTTACCGGTGCATATCTCTCAGAGATAAGACATGTTTTTTACTAATGATTCCACTTATATGCCATATATTGCGAAATTAACTACTGGCAATGTTCTTTACTATCATCAATTCAAAAAATATCGGTGTCTTTATTCAGGGCCCATATTGAAATGAGTGTTATGTTCTTAAAAAAAATGTCTAAAGCTTTTTAAGAAATGAGCAACTCCAGAGTCATGTATGTGACATTTGCAGTAAAAACTCAAAACATTAATTCAGATAGAAAGCATATGTTAACATTATATTAAAATATCGGTTTATATTTACCAAAACAACTAACCACAGAGTTATGCAACAACAGTGTAAAATGGATATTTCTTACTGCAATGCTTTTTAATGTAACAGTAGGAGTTTTTATAGCACATAACTAACATTCAAGCACATTGAAGACAGCCTGATAATGAGAAATGTAATTCATTGTTCATATTATTGTCATCATCGTCATAATTATTATTTTGGAATTATTAGACATTCATTTTGGAATTATTGCTCAAATATCAATAAGTCATTACAGAATTAGTTAGATAGTTGTTTCTGGTTTTTGTTAGTCCTGATTGATGTTGTTTTCAAATACAATAAATCATTTAATATACAATTTGCAGTGGTGCTTATTCATTTTTGATGGGTGCTCCTAAATTACTTAATTTCAAGTCCTGGTTATGGATGTGACATATGTAAAATTGTAACTTGTGTGACTTTGGTAAATCAAATATAACTGTTTGAAAACATTGACAGAGACTTTGAGTATTTTTACAGTATTGTAAAATGCAAGCCTACACAAAACTTAGTAAAGGTTTCATTATTTTGCTGAATTTTGCTTATTTTTTCTTATGGCAATGTTGACATTTGCATGGAATTGCTCATATAATACATAGAAATTTATAATACAATAGAATGTTTTCAATATCACAATATCAAATTTGAAAAAAAAAAAATAATAAATCAGTGGCTTGCACTTTAGGTAATGTATTTGCAATAATTAAAAGCTGTTTAGTATTTGTTACTATTAAGTAGTTTATATTGTTTTTAGGTGGCAATGCTTTACTAAATTAGTTATTGTTCACATAACATGCCAGTGTTAACATGTACATATGATCATGACAAAAAAAAAAGTTGTTTTGAATCTTGATTAGTTAAATTAGTTTCATGTCAGCTTTATTTTTAAGCTCATTTTTTAGTTAAAAGACAGTAGTAAACGAAACGAGGTGCAGTTAAAATTAATGGTTTTAGACAATGAGTGGTGAAAAAAATACTTATCTAATAAGTTTAACTGTTTAATATGTGTAAATAAAACATTTTAAAATTGAATACAAATTAGCTTTGTCTTTGCTTTTCTGAAATGTTTTTACTGAATTGTTTAGAGGTGTGTGTTCTGTGCAGCTGCTACCTGAAATAAGGACTGATGGCAGCAAGAACATTTCTGTGACAAGAGAATGTCTTCCCATGGTCCACTTCCACGACAATGTCAGTCAACTGAGCTTCGTCGTACAAGGCTTTAAGCTGCTGGAGGATGTTACAGGCATGCAGGGCATCTACCCCGTTATAGCTTGTGCTTGTTGAAGTCCCATTCTGTACTTGTAACAGCTTTCCTACGTCTATGAGACAAAAATGCAGAGACAGATGAGATGATGCAATGAAATCCAAGTGTGACTTATTTAGCCCCTCGGTTTACATCCATTTCTCAGTTTTATTGTTACACAATGTCAGTCAATTTTAAGTTGGCTTTGGATTTGAAAAAAATCAGAGATTAAAGGCCCAGTTTCAATGCAAATCCTTCTAAATTACTCTAAGTCAGTTTTACTTTCTCTCACACTCTTTTTAATGAGATACGGGTGCATTTTAGTTAGTTCTTGATTTTAACTAAAAAAACGTTTAAAGAACATTAAGTAATCAACTCAGTTTCTGTGCAAAAAGTCATTGTCATGCAAGTTCTTACTATAAACAAAAGGTGTTTTCATTAACCAAATAACTAACCAACATCAAACTAACTTAGGTATAAGCAAAAAATAATGTTTTAAGAGTAATGCTTTTGACAGCCACGTACATTTAACTGTCTTTAATTAATCTGATCGAAGACGTGTGCTTCGTTACTACGAGTAAGCGAGTCTCGGTGCTTAACTTATTAGCTGTGCTAATCCAGGTTGCTGTTTTACCGGTTAGCACAACATCAGGCTAGTCCGGTCTCGAGTCATTCAAACCTTGGCTAGGACTCTTTCATAACAGGAAATAAATCATGACAACGAATTAAAAATTACGACAGAACACAGTTACACGACGATTAACGTAGTTGAGTGAGTTCTATCATTAACCACCGAGCAAATAAGCGAGTGTTTACACACATACTCTCGCTGAGCTAGTCACGCTAGCCGCTACCTCTCCGTACTTTTCTGCCTATATACAAACAACAACAGGAGATTACCGTATATATAAACAACCCGTCTAACTCAATCGCACTCTGTCAAAGTAAATTACTATTACAGATAAATAATACGTAAACCGGCTAGAAAACTCTTGTAAATAAGTTTGGATTTTGAAGAGAAGATCTAACCTGCACTGGCAGCCATTCTCCCCAATCTGTTTCACGGCGACTGGGAAAACGTCACTAATGGAATGGAGCCCCGGAAACAGGCATCAGCCAATCAGCTTCGCCCAATGTTGGCAACAGCCAATAGGACTTCGAGACCGTCTGTTGTAGCAAAATAGTTCAAAGCGGAGTTTATATTCTCTCAGGAGCGGCGGTGCCTGCGTTTGTGAGAAACCATATGAAGATATTTTGGAGATAAAATGTATATATGTTAATAAATCATAGATAGGATGTACATTATTCATGAGTTAAGGGTCCAAATGTAAATACAGAATATATCAGGAGTGAAAACTTTAACCAAAATAAAATAAAAGTAGGCTTTATAGGTTACATCTTCATTTTTTTTCCTTTAAAATTATGTCGTTCATTAATTTTACATTTTCTTCCATAATTTACAGAAGATCATATTTCACTTAAATGCTATTCAAAGTAAGAATAGTTTGATATATATATATATATATATATATATATGGGGGTTGGGTTTCTCTAATAGTATCTCTGGGGCTCTGGGGGCCTCAAAACTGCATGGGCCCTTAGAATCATTCTAACTCCCCCACCCCCTCCCCATACTGTATATGGCTCTACATACCATATATACAAATTACTGAAAGTTTAAAGCAATGTGTTTGCTACTATTGTGCTTTTTGTCTTATTAGTGAAGTACAAACCATTTTCAAGTACAATTCCTTTTCTTCCATGTATTCAAAATAATGAACACATTCTCTCATCCCATTTTTTTCAAAGCTATTTATTTAAACAAAAAAGTAATTTGCGTTAGATTTGTTTAAAAGTAGCTTAAATATTATTACTTAATTCTCTCTCTCTCTCTCTCTCTCCCTCTCTCTTTCTCTTCTCTCTCTCTCTCTCTCTCTCTCTCTCTCTCTCTTTCTCTCTCTCACTCTCTTACAGCAAGAAGGTCGCTGGTTCGAGCCTCGGCTGGGTCAGTTGGCATTTCTGTGTAAAGTTAGCATGTTCTCCCTGTGTTCGTGTGGGTTTCCTCCGGGTGCTCCGGTTTCCCCCACAAGTCCAAAGACATGCTGATGGGTTGTGGCTGGAAGGGCATCCACTGTGTAAAACCAATGCTGGACAAGTTGGCAGTTCATTTTGCTGTGGCTACCCCAGATTAATAAAGGGGCTAAGCCGAAAATAAAATAAATGAATGAATGAATG
>CAIGQZ010032461.1:384137-395586 GCA_903798205.1 Danio tinwini | reverse complement strand
ATATATATTATTTTATTCTTATGTGTTCTTTTGTCTTTTTATGCCATTCAAATAGTGTGATAATCTCAATTAATTATAGCCACCAAAGTAAACTAGTGTTAAAATAAGCAGCTGAAGAGCCCAACTAAAGCAGACTCTGACCTCCATCAAAGTGACTTCAAATGAACAACAACAATTTCATTAAGAGCTTTTGTTCAGAAATAAGTGTTCAGTAATAAGTGAAGCTCCTGATGTTTGTGGAGTTGTTTAATAATCTCTGCTGAGATCTTGAGAAATAAATTTTTTATTATGTAATTTGTTTTATTTTTATTAATTATTATTTTATTTAGAGTTTTATTTTTAGTTGATTTCATCTTTGGTTTTGGCTGATTGTTTAACAGTTGTTCATCAATAATTATCAATCCTCCTTTAATAGACACACTTTAGACACTTAATTATCTCATTAACTACATCGCTGCCTGAGTGTTTAACCCTCTGTAGTGAGGACACTAGTGAGTGATTTTGCTTTGGGATTTAAGGGGTTAAATGTGTTCAATGAAAAATACAGACTGTGGAATGTATTTGACGTATATGTAAATGAATTTAGGAATGTACAATAGATTACTGGCAACCACAGCTGCTGGTATTTTTTCCATAAAATCGAGAAGAAGAAAAAACAGCAAAATACTATAAAATGTTTTTTGTGTCACCATTGTGCAGAATATAAGCGACTTTGTTCAAGTCCAAGATGAACTAAAGCTAACTAATTTTGTGCTGCATTGTCTTGTTTGAATGTAACTGTGTAGTTACAAATGCAGTGTAAATCTCTTTGCTAATTGCAATCACACAATAATGCATATAATGCCTTTACATTTTTGAGAGCTAAACTATGTTTTATGAACTGAACATTCTATCATTTGGCTAAAATATGGCTATTTTCTGAAAATTTAAACAGTTCTATAAAACTTTCATATTTTTTACAGAAAATTTCTGGCAGCCACAGCCGATACTTTTCCGTAAATTCGACAGATTTTTTTTAACAGTGTGAATAAATTAAAGCTAAATTATAAATGTTATTTTGATTGAACTAAACAACATAACATTACCTTTATGTAACTAACTTAAGTTCACTCAAATAAATATTTATTCTTTAAGGTAACTTAACTCGGTTAATGTGGAACCTGTTGACATAAAAAAGTTAAAGCCAACATATACATATATACACTTATTTCACATACATAGTGAGAATAATAAAAGAAATTGCCATGTTCTCTTGTTGTTTCATATAAAAATTTGCTTTCCATTATTTATTTTTTGTGAGTTTCCTTAAAAATAATTGCACACCATCAGAATAAATTTCTAAACAGCATAGCACAATGGCATATACAAACAAAACCAAATGCTGTGTTAGCGCAAAAAGTGCAGAAATTAAACTTTTTCAGTTGGACTAAAACTCCTCAAATATGTGCATGTGAGCTGGAGGAAATGTTCACTGAAAGCAATTTCGCCAGGTAATAAATTGGCCCACCAAACACCTCTCAGGCTGTGAGACGATCTCTCTTCTTTCATAAAAAAAGAGAGAAAGAATGAGAGAGATGTACAGCGAACACAGCTGCCAAAAACCGCAGCAATGAATTGCAGAGCAGACACTGTAGGGGAATGAAATGAAAAGCAAGAGGCAAAGAAAGCAGGGGGTGTAATTGTAGTTTAAATGTGTGTTTTAGTCAGAGATGGAGGTAATAGGTTATTATATGCCTCCGGGGACCCGTGTTAGAGCATCTGCAGACGCTCAGAGAAACCGTTCAGTCTCCCGCATCTTCCCTCGCCACCCATGATGAAGCAAATAGGAGCTCGATGGGAAGGCAGCTGTAAATACCTGCCCAAGCTTCCCGCCTCATGTTTAAAAAGTGCCTCTCTACCCCCCATACGTGGAATGAATATGCGAGCATCTGCGAGTCGCATGTCCATCACTGGTGGCTCCATCTCATGGAGGGAACAATTTTCCTCACCTGTACGGAAGTAGAGTTGTGTGTGTCTTAACAATGGTAATCTTATCTTACAAGCTGGGGATCCGTTTATTCAAATGAGACAATAATTATTTCTGCTTTTTTTATCATGCAGACGAATCTTAGAGGATTAGAGGTGAGCATGCTAGGAGAAGAACTTCTGCTAATGGAGAAGAACTGTAGATTGATCCTCCAGGCCTTTTTCGATGTCTATGATGATTTTATTGAGAACATTATGTAGTTGCGTATACTACACTATAGTGCAACACATTATGTAGTGGCTCCTTATTAAATATCGTATAAATTTGTACATTTTATTGACTTCTTACAAAGCCCTGAACGGCTTAGCTCACCAGTATTTGAGGGAGCTCCTGGTGTATTATAGCCCCTCACATCCATTACGCTCAATTAATTCTGGACAATTGATTATTCCCAGAATATTAAAATCAACTGTAGGCAGTAGATCTTTCTCATATCTGGCCCCTAAACTCTGGAACAGCCTTCCTAGCACAGTTCGGGAAGCAGACACAACTTTAAACTTTAAAACATCTCTTTGCATTAGCATACACATAAAACACAAATGCTGTTGAAATCCAAATGCTCTAAAGGATTGTTAGTCTGCATTATTTAGGGCAACTGGAGCCGGGAACACTACCCTAAAGACATTATAATTTGAATGGCATCAGAGCTTATGTTAGTCTGTTTTTATTATTCCCGAGGTTTCCATAATCCTGGACCAGGCCATATCCTGAGCAGCTGCTGTGGTGGTTATGGAGAAGTGGAGAGCATAAGACTGATCCTTGTAAGAACCCAGTGACAGACGAGTGCTTGCATTGATCCTGAAGGAACAGCCTGTACACCAGCCGGTGACCTCTCCCACCTGCAGCTTCTTCACGATGGACGTCCAGCGCTCTTCAGCGTCCGGTGCTTAAACTGCAGCTTGTTTGCCCATAGGAGAAATGGTCATGCCCAACTGAGCTTGGTTTCTCCCAAGGTTTTTTAATTCTTCACTTTCTCCAATTGGTGAAGTTTTTTTCCTGCATGGACCTGTGGAGCTGCGCATCAATGAATTTGCTCTTCAGTGTTTGAACTCTCAGCAGTGAAAGTTAAACCACACTGAACTGAACTAAACTGAACTTCTACACTGAAAACTGAACTGACACTGTTTCAATTTACTATAGTCTTCTATGTGAAGCTGCTTTGACACAATCTACATTGTAAAAGCACTATAGAGATCAGGATGAATTGAATTGCGTAGCAAAAAAATCTGCATTTATTAAAATTGTATCTGGCAGGGTTAGTGTGTCCTAAACCAGAGCAGAAAGTCTTGTGTGAACCAGAAGTTGCTTAGACTTTTTAGTATGTTGATATACTTTCAACTGAAACGATAGTTTGATTGTTTGAATATTGAGTAGGCGGTGGGGCTTTTATTTTTGCATAGGAACCTTGTAATAAGAGGGGCATGGTTAAGAATATTTTGTCTGAAGCCATCAAACTGAAGTCAACAGAGAAGGACCACCACACCCAACATAGAATCAAATGGTCAGACCTTGAGATAGAATTAGGGACTAGGGAGCACATTTGAATTATACACTGCCTATACACAGTACAATGGGTCTGATCAGAAGGTAAAAGTTTTTTGTTTGTTTTTTTTTACCTTGCCTTAACTTACTATTATGAAAGGTAGTTTAAATTCAATTAGATTTTTTACTTTGAAATGTTTCTATAATTCTTTATGTGCTCTCTAGACATTATACATAATTCTTAATATATTGCTGTATCCATTACATTTTCTTTAGATGGCCTTAAAAAGTCTTAAATTTTAGTTAGGGTGTACTCACACTAGGCTCTCTGAACCATGCCCTGGCACATTTGACCTCCATTTCCTGGTTTGTTTGACAAGTGTGAGTGCTCCGAATTGTGTCAGGGCACGGTTCAGTTGGCAGCCCTGGCCCGGCTAGAAGAGGTGGTCTGGAGTGCAGTTCGTTTGCCTTAGCACGGTACGCTTGTAGTGTGAGTGCAAAGCATGCCTGATCGTGAAACTAAAGATGTGACGTCACTTTTAAGGGACTGTTACATATGGATTTAATAATCATTCTTACTTTTGAATGAACGCGAACTGTCATAGTTTATTAAAGATGCAAACCCGTCGCTGCACGTCAGCTGCACCTTTAACAGACCTCCTAATATATGCAGCTCCATGGCTTTCATTACATTTTTTTAAGTGCCAAAAGGGGTGGATCTGTTCAGCAAAAAAATTTGACTGTGTGTCCCAAATGACTAAAAATAATACAAAACAATATAACTAAAGCAATTCTCAGTGTTGGGTTGCAGCTGTCGAAAAGAAAATGAATGAATAACTAAAGCAATCTTCATTATATCCAGTGAGAGCGCTTCTCTTCCTAACTGAACCATCACATAATCCATGACGTAAGCATGCTGTGCAGGCCGAGGTGGAGAGGGGAGGGGGCACAAGCGCTCCAGGGCACAGTTCAAGGCATCTAGTGTGAGCGTAGTGTGCCTAGTGTAAGTACACCCTCAGATTTAAGTTTAGATAATTTTTATACTATTATTTGTTTATAACAGTGACCAAGAGACCTCAAATGTGCTGCGAGTTAAGAAAACACATACATATAAAAAAACATATTCAACACATGCAAAAAAAGAAATGCACTACAAATATCACATACCACAATGGAGACTTTTGTTGTCTCGGAGACCCCAAAAACTGACAAACCTGACTGCATCCTGTTTAAAGTCAGCGGTGTTGTTGTCAGCGGAGTTCTAATGTTTATTTTAATGACCTGGTCATGGTTCATTGTTGTTTGTATATTCCGCTGACTCTAAACTGCAATCATGTTGGCCACCTTTTAGACTGTATTTTATATAGGCTACCAGCTTAATATGTGGAGACAACAAGAGTTTCAATGACAAAAGATAGAAGTCCAGTAAAAGTAATTTTCTTTTTGTTTCTTTTTATTTATTTATTTGGATCTTATGCTTTTTATCCTTTTTCCTTACAGCAAACGTGGAGCAACTAAAAGGAAGTGATTACATGATCCATCCTCAATTGTTCAATGTTAAAAAATGGAAACAAAAGCTAAATAGATAATAATGTATTATTAATAATCAAACTAAATAATTAAACTAAATAAATAATAATAGTGTTTGGTAGTTTAGGGCCACACGGTGGCTGTGGGTAGCGCTGTCACCTCACAGCAAGAAAGTCGCTGGTTCGAGCCCTGGCTGATCATTTGGCATTTCTGTGTGGAGTGTGCATGTTCTCTCCGTGTTTGTATGGTTTTCCTTTGGGTTCCCTGGTTTGCACAGTCCAAAGACATGTGCTATAGGTGAACTGAATAAGCTAAATTGGCTGTAGTCTATGTGTGTTAATGAGAGTGTGTGTATGTGTGTTTCCCAGTGCTGGGTTGTGGCTGGAAGGGCATCCAAGAATCTGCTGCCACATTATTTATTTATAATACTAAGAGTTCCTCACCGTTTTCCCTCTCTACCTCTCTGTTAACACTTTGTTAGTTTAAGTGACCACTCTGCATCTGTCCTTCAGGTTATTAATGCACATAAATAAGCCACAGTGGAACCTGCTAGAAGGCATCTCATTTATTCAACCTGTCAAGCTGATGGATCCAGTTTTGTGCAATCAAGCTTTTTTTAGCATCATTCTAATTCTCTCTCTCTCTCTTTCAGCAGCAGTAAGCCTGATGTAGCTCAGTTCGGTTGAGCACAGAGAGCGAGCAAAAGGGCCACAGACCCCCGGCTGAGGGTCTCCTGCTCTAATAGCTGAATCGGATTAGAGAAAGTCCCTCAGCATGAGCGCCAAGCAGCCGTGTGTGAAAGCTCTGGCTGTCATCAATATCGCTGCAGCCACACGGAAAGATCCTTCAGCAAATCCAATTGCATGCCATGAATTCTGAGGTCCCAGCAGAAACTTCTATGGCCCTCTTTTCCATTTTTTATATGCCGGGGAATATTCAGCAATCATGTCAATGTAATGTATCACACTAAGGCAATTACATAGTCCTCCAGTTCAGAACTGGACGAAGAAAGCGCAACTTTACAACATGATCTTTAAGCCGTATAGTGATGGTATGACATTCAATTGAATAGAGCGTCAGTCATATGTTGCATCATCTGATTGTAGTGAAAGAAATACCTTCTATAGTCCACATATTGTCTGGATTTAGCTTTCTATCAGGTAATTTACCCTGTATACAGGATGTTATAAAGTATAGGCTATAATGTAGGGTTTCTTTTTTATAACACAGCTTTATAACATATGTATTTTATGTCTACAAAATACATATGCAATGCAAGTTCAATGCTCTTTACCTAAAATACTGAAATCAAAGCTTTCATGTACCTATGTAATAAAATATTGGCTGTAATGAGGTTTTCTCTTTTATAACAGCGTTACACTTACCGGCCACTTTATTAGATATACCTTACTAGTACCGGGTTGGACCCCTTTTTGTCTTCAGAACTGCCTTAATCCTTCGTGGCATTGATTCAACAAGGTACTGGAAATATTCCTCAGAGATTTTGGTCCATATTGACATAATAGCATTACACAGTTGCTGATGATTTGTCGGCTGCAAATCCATAATGTGAATCTCCCGTTCCACTACATCTAAAAGGTGCTCTATTGGATTGAGATCTGGTGACTGTGGAGGCCATTTGACACAGTACAGTGAACTCATTATCATGTTCAAGAAACCAGATGATTTACGCTTTATGATGCTCAATTGGTACTAATGGGCCCAAAGTGTGCCAGGAAAATATCCCCCACACCATTACACCGTCACCACCAGCCTGAACTGTTGATACAGTGCAGGATGGGTCCATGCTTTCATCCTGTTGATGCCAAATTCTGACCCTATCATCCGAATGTCGCAGCAGAAATCAAGACTCATCAGAACAGGGGTTGTTTATCCATTTCTCAATTGTCCAATTTTGGTGAGCCTGTGCAAATTTTAGCCTCAGTGTCCTGTTCTTAGCTGACAGGTGTGGCACCCGGTGTCTTCTGCTGCTGTAGCCCATCCACCTCAAGGTTTAACGTGGTGTGCATTCAGAGATACACTTCTGCCTACCTGGGTTGTAACGAGTGGTTATTTGAGTTACTGTTGCCTTTCTATCAGCTCAGGAGCTTTCTTCCCCATTCTGATGCTCAGTTTGATTTGCAGCAGATCGCCTTGACCATGTCCACATGCCTAAATGCATTGAGTTGCTGCCATGATTAGACATTTGCGTTAACAAGCAATTGGACAGGTGTACCTAAAAAGTGGCCAGTGAGTGTATAGCAACATGTTTTTTGGTGTGCGTTTGTAGTTATTCATTTAATAAATACTCTTTACCTAAAATACTGAAATCAAAGCTTTCATGTACCTTTCATTAGTGTTATTATTATTATTTTTATTATTATTATTATTATTATTATTATTATTATTATTATTATTATTGAATAATTGCATACTTTTATATTAGAAGTTTGGTAACGCATCCAGGCTATAACTACATCTATATGATGAAGATAAATCATAATTGTGTTTACAAAGGTGTTTTTTAAAAATTTTAGACATCGACAGGTCATGTTCTTTCTGCAAACAAGCAGAGGAGACACTAGTACATATGTTTTTTGATTGTCCAATATCCAAGCAATTTTGGATTCACTCCTAAGCTCTCATATATTTGCTTCTGTCAATGCTGTGAATTGCCTCAGTCTAAAAGACATTATTTTTTATTATAATAACCCAAAAGCTAAATCCCTGGAACACCTTATAATTTTTTTTATCTTATATGGCAAATTTTTTATTCACAAACAGAAATTCACAAATAATTACCCATCCTTTGCTCATTTTAGAATAGAATTTAACTCCCTCCTAAAATCACTTCATCTTATTAAGAATAAAAAAAAAAACTAAGATTCCTGAAATATTATGCTGATGTATTTAAAGAAGATTCTCGATTTTAGTTGCTTTCCTTATGGTTATTTGTTTAAGTGTCATTGTAATTTCATTCATTTGTTTAATTGAGTATATTTAGTATTATTCATTTATTTTTATTAATACTATAATTCTTTTATTTATTTTTTTTCTCCCTTTCTGTTTAATGGTATTATTTGTATTTGTATGTGATTTTTATATTTTTCTTATGATTATGTATATTATTGACCCATTTTATGTTTGGTCTGTGATCCCTGGACTTTATGATGTTCTTGAACTGTCAGTTCAAGCAATAATAAAAAAAATGATAAAATAAAGGTGTTTTTTAAGTCAGTGTCTGTTGCCTAATTGCTAAATTATTTAAACATGAATTATTATTTATAGCTATATATTTTCTTATAATAGTTTTTTTATTTTAATATTATTAATTATTATATATTATTTTCTGTTGCATAACTGTTAAATATTTTAACAAAATCCTTTATTAATTCTAACTTCATTAAATGTACATGCAGTGTATTGTTTTTTTTAAGTATAACTCATTTTACTTTTGTCATTTTCCATTAACCCCAAAACATTGTGGTAGCTGACTACTCACAGAGCTAATTTTAGGCCTCAGCCTCCACTGGTCCCTATAACAGTAGGTTATAATATGTGCCACATGTATGATACAAGGTTCAAGTGACCCAATTCTGATGTTTTCCTCTCATATGGCACAGTTTGGATATAACCCCTCAACATGTAAGCAAGAAAAGAGCACATAAACTCTGATATTCTTAGATCGGTTTCAGACCTCATTCCAACGTGGAAATAAATTAGTTTTTGCATTTTCATCTGCAGATTGGATATTCCCCCATCAATATGAATTATGTCAATGAAAAAGCCATAATTGAAAATGATATCAATTTCAGGTGCACACCAGCTGTGATCACATGACCTAATAAAGGACAAAGACTCAAACTAGAGTGGTTATGCTGAAGTTTTATATTTTGCTGACATGTGAAGATTTGTTTTTGCAAAAAAAGCAAAAGTTTATACTATTAATGTATCTGTATTAAAGGAACACTCCGCTTTTTATTTTTGGAAAACGCTCATTTCACGTATTAAAGGAACACTCGGCTTGTTTTAAAGCAGCCTTAATACATATTCCCCTTAGCTTAGCTTAGCATAAATCACTGAATTGCTATTAGTATCTCGTTTAAAAAAAAAAAAAGAGTATCTACATACAGTATTTAGTTAAAGCTTGATTCTTCTGTAGCTACATTGTGCACTAAGGCTGATGAAAAATTAAAAGTTGCTTTTTTCTAGGCTGATATGTCTAGGAACTATACTCTCACATTTGGCGTAATGATCAAGGAAAATTGCTGCATTACCATGGCTGCAGCAGGCACAATGATATTACGCTGCACCTGAAAATAATGCCCAGTTAGGTGACTAGGTAATACAGCAAAAGTTCAGCAAAGTTCAAACGTTCATACAGTTTTCACAATTTTTGGTCTTTGCTTAATGAATGAATACAGTATAATATATCAAATGAATTGGTTGTGGATACATTTGGAGAAAACTCATGAAAACATTTGGTGCAAATGTTCTCTGGTAAAAATTTCTGCCATCTTACCAACAACATCTCGTTGCAACATCATGATCTTGCATGGTTCAATGGGATCTCAATAACTGCAAGTTACGCCTCTCTAACTTACTACAAGTTATGTCCCTTCATGTTACGCCCACATCTTGTAGTCCACAGACAGATATAGTGCATCATACTGCTCTGTCTGTGTTTGTTTAAAGCTCCACATATAGGTCTGGCATACATACATCCTTATAACTCACACAGTAAAAAGTGATTAGTTACTTTACTTAAAAAAATGAGTAAACTTGTTGCCTTAAAAGCAACAAGTTGATTTTACCTTTAAAATGTCAGTAAATTCCACTGACTTAGGTTTTTTAACTATGCATATAGTTTGTTTACATTGCTTAATTATAATGCAACAAGTTTACTCTGTTTTTTAAGTAAAAAAGTCAACTAATTGCTTTTTACAGTGCAGTTTACACATTTGCATGTGGACAAAGACATTTCTTTGTCAAATGGCTCATTCTGAAAACGTACCTCTATATACATTTCTTGAAAGCGCCAAATTTGTCCCAGGAGCAACGTTTTTTGTAGTTTTTTTTTTTTTTTTTTTTTGCAAATCCACCAGATGCCGCTGTGTATGCTTTTTCAGCCACAACCACTTGCCTAAACCCAACAACAGTTTTGAAAAGCAATCCAGATAAAGAAAAGTCCTTGTCTGATTTCTACCATGCTTTCAGGTTTTACCACATTCTCACCCTGTTATTTACTTGTTTATTTTATTTTTTAGCTTCTCTTTTTGTCTTGCCTGTTTTCTGGAATTGTTCTTTGCAAGACTCGAACCCTGTCGTTGTGGCCAACTCCTCTCTGCATCTCAAGTCTGCTGATGTACATGGTGAGCTACTGGACAAATCGGTAACAGCTGGAAATCCCTCCATTTGGAGCTAAGCGGTCAGCTGGTAAGTCGAAAAGGAATGGCGTCATACTGCCCTGTAGCGTTCGTATTAAAGACATGACTACATTATTTGCAACCTCCAGAAATGTATATAGGGCTATCTTTTCAGAATGAGCCTATGTTGAATGTATGGATGCAAACCATTTAGAATCTGAAAATAATAACATTAAAAATATTGGTATCATGTCGATGATGTAGCCTAAGCTACAAAAGTTTGCTCTGAAGTTTTTGAAAGCACCACCGTTAACCTCATAAATATGACAGAAGTGTCCTTATTATCTTGACCAGAACTTGTGATGGTAAATGGTCAGTGCACAGTCTCAGCGAGCACGGCTTGAAGTGTCCAGCTGCCCTTGGGAGAGAAAGACAGAAAAATTCATAGACAAACTCTGACCTGGAGTGCAGAGAAGGGGGAGGAAGGAGGGCTGTGTTTTTTTCCGAAAGCTCTGAGGGAAGAGGGTGGTCGGCATTACTGTGTGATTGATTCCCTGGCTGTGTTTCCAGAGGGCTGGACTGATCCTGGGTCAGATGAGAATGTTCCAGCTTAAGATCACACCCTGGATATAGATGCATCTGAACCAGCCTCAGGCATCCATTCCTTTAACAAGGGCACCGTGGCTTTACTGCCCTTGCAACAGTGTGTGTGTCTCTGCCATGAGAAAAAACACAAGGCTTTATTCGTCAATAACTCAGAACATCTATTGCACAAGGAACAAAAAAGATGTCCTTTTTCGCTGGTTTCAGATAAGATGGTAAAGTGCAATAATAGGCAACTATTTTTAAGTTCAACAGTTAAAGAAAGGTGCTACACTCTTACTTTCTGCAAATATTATAAGGAATGCAAGGGCAAGTTTTCACAAATGTAAGAATTAGTCATAAATCAAACTGTATGAATGTGAGTGCTTTCTAGCAGTAGTTTGGTATGTAGCTCAAAAATGAAAAAAAAATTATGTATATTTATAATTTCATTAAATGTTGT
>CAIGQZ010032461.1:368717-383737 GCA_903798205.1 Danio tinwini | reverse complement strand
AGTTAGTTAATAGTTAATTGTTCAATTCTTTAAAAAGTAACACTTTACTTCTCACTATATTAACTAGTGGCTTATTACCGGTCTATTATTGAGTTTTATTAGTACTTAAACTATAACTATTATTATTATTATTACTAAACTATTAATAAGCAACAAATTAGTGGCATTGATTTATTGAAGTAAAAGTAATGGTTTATTAATAACGAGAATTGAACCACAAATTTCAGAACCCTGGTGTCAATTTTCGAATCTCTAGACACAAAATTCACAACCATTGCCAAAATTTCACATTTTTGCAAAGCTCTTAACTACTACTTTTGAAAAATACATTGTTCATTAAACTAAAATCACCTGTTTTAATATAACACAATAAAACATCAAATTGATCCCATGTCAAAATACAGCTCAAATCACTTTAACTGAGTATTCATTTAATTAACACGATGTAATTATCAACTGATACAAGCACTCAAAATAATAAATAAATAAATGTTGTATTACTCTTGATGCTTGGAAACTGATGGACAATATTGCATATTTAGATGATGAAAGTTTCAGGATAGATCAAATGACATCAGTTACCACAGAAGATGACCAACTGGACAAAATTATCTATAGATTTCATCCTTATTCCATATATATGGTTTCTATGTACCACTTTTACAGACAATGTTTTCATATTTTACATTAATGTATGCAAGATAGCCCAATCACAGCAGTCCAATGTTAGGTCTAGATGTGCATTGCCAGAAGGTTCTTTCCAAGATTTTTGACTTATAAAAACACCACTCTGATGTGAAGGGGAGAGCCTGTTGCCAAATCCACAAGATCAGACTAATGGAAACACAGATCTCAAAATAGAAATCTGATATATAGAAATATTTGCAAATTACATATGTGACATACTAGTTCATATGGATTTCACACATATAAAAGATATGTCATACATGTCAAAATATTGCAAAAATTTCCATTTATTTCAACAATTACAAATATGTACATACATGTTACAGTATGTAAATAAATTACATATATGTGCCCATATGGCTGTTTGAACACAAATACACAGATATATGTATATGATATGTAAAAAAAAAATGTAATAGTGATTTTTGCAATCTTTTAAAAAAATAGAAATACAGTCCAAATGTAATTTGCATATGTAGTCATATATCATGCCACAGGTCAGTCTTTCGATATGGGGATGTGCAGTAAGAAACACTTTTGTTAACTTTTCTATTCCTTTTTTTCACAGTAACCCTAACTTATGATTGAATGAATAAAACTTTAGTTCCTCTGAGTGCTCCGGTTTCCCCCACAGCCCAAAGACATGAACTGAATGAATGAATGAATGGATAAATGAACTTTGTAAATTTTCTTGACAACTTTTGTATATTTTCTTGACAACAAGTTTTGTATAGTTAGTTATATGTTACTTTGGTGAACTGTGCATCACTTTAGTAAGAAACTGACAACTAAATCATGTAAAGTAAATGGCATGTAATTCAGTCATATGGTGGATGTCAAAGACCCTCTATTTTAGGAAGCTTTTATAAGAAAGTGTCTTCTATGAATATAAATGCAATGCAAATGTAAATGGGACTAAATGGTGCTTTTACACTGTAATTTTATAGCAATGTGAATGTCCTTATTAACATAGTAATATCTTAGATTATGCTGTCCAGACCTGTCATGTTATTGAATATTTAAGGCAATGAAACAGAGCAGTGTCCACTGTTATGCTGTTCACTGAGCATTTTGCATCAACAGAAATTGAGTTTACTTCAGCTGAATCAATTAAGTTCAGTAAACTGTATTTTTACAGTATTGCATAACACTGAGATGAGTTAACGAAAACTGAGCAGAACTGACTGAATATCATCATGATGTCTTTTGATAGCAATAATCATAGCATGGCCTTTAGGGCCTATGCTATTACAAAAAATCTCTCACTGTTTTACCACCAGTGGTGAAAAGAGTACATAAAAATCATTCTTAAGTAAAAGTACCATTACTTGCTTAAAAATGCAGTGCAAGTAGAGTAAAAGTATCTGTCATGAATATTACTCAAAGTATGAGTACAAAGTAGCCCTTTCAAAAATACTCAAGAGTAGAGAGTGCTACGCTATAAAAAGCTGATGCATTTACATTTAATTTGTGGATGTGTGTAAACGTAACATTCTGTAGTGCATTTACAGTGCATTTAAAGTGCAGTATTCATAGCACATTCATTCAATTTTTTTATGTTACAGCCTTATTTCAAAATGGATTAAATTAATTTATATCCTCAAAATTCTACACACAATACTCCATAATGATGATGTGAAAAAATATTTATTTGAAATTGTTGCAATTTTTTTAAAAATACAAATCACATGTACATAAGTATTCATAGCCTTTGCTAGATACTTTGTTGATGCACATTTGGCAGCAATTACAGCCTCAAGCCTATTTCTCTTTGCAGTACCTCTCAAGCTCTATCAGAATGGATGGGAAGCGACGGTGTACAGCCATTTTCAGATCTCTCCAGAGATGTTTAATAGGACTTAGGACTGGGCTCTGGCTGAGCCACTCAAGGACATTCACCTAGTTGTTGTGAAGCCACTCCATTGATATTTTGGTAATGTGCTTTGGGTCATTGTCCTGCTGCAGCACTCTGAAGCAGGTTTTCATTCAGGATGTCTTTGTACGTTGCTGCATTCATCTTTCCCTCTATCCTGACTAGTCTTCCAGTTCTGCTGCTGAAAAACATCCCCACAGCATGATGCTGCCACCACCATGCTTCACTGGATGGTATTAGCCTTGTGATGAGCGGTGCCTGGTTTTCTCCAAACGTAACGCCTGGCATTCACTCCAAAGAGTTCGATTTTAGTCTCATCAGAGAATTTTGTTTCTTAGGCAAAAACATTCTAAAATAAAGCATCTTAAAGTTACTAATAACATGATATGCAGTGTTGAGGCTATAGCAAATGCTTTTAATAGTTTTTTATTGAGTCTGTTCAAGAATTGTCAAGTAATTTTAACTGCACTAAATCATCACCTGAGGAACCTGATTATGTTCAGCCAGACTCCTTTTATATTAAAGAAGTATCTTGTGAAAAAGTAAAAAAAAAGTAATAGAAAATATGAGTAATTCTACAGCTAAGGATATTTTTAATTTTCACTCTGAATTAATTAAGAGATATAAACATTTTCTCTTGGAGCCAATTACGTATTTAGGAAAATTGTCGAAACAAACAAAAACTTTCCCAGATAGTTGGAAGACAGCAATAATTTATAAATCTGGCGATAAGGATGTTGCTTGTAACTATAGGCCTATTGCCATTTTACCTGTAGTGTCAAAAGTGCTGGAGAAAATTGTTGCGGAACAATTAATGGAGCATTTACACTCTAAACAGTTGCTCAACAGTTTGGTTTTAGAAAAATATTCCACAGAAACAGCAAATTGTTATCTGCTTGAAAAAAGAAAAGGGTCACTGGATAAAGGTAGTGTGGTTGGCACAGTGTTCCTGGACCCAAAGAAAGCCTTTGACATGGTTAATCACAGTATCTTAATAAATTAAGAGAGTTCAAAATGTCAGCAGAAGCCTTACAGTGGTTTGGGTCTTATTTGGGTGGGAGACAGCAATGTGTGAGGGTCAATGAGGTGAAGTCATATGTGCGTTCTAACAATATAGTACCTCAAGGGTCTGTTCTTGGCCCATTGTTGTTTACAAATACATAAATGATCTTCCAGATTGCTGCCCAGTGGTTAACTGCCAGTTATATACAGATGACACAGTCATCTATGTGTCAGCAAAAACACCATGCTGGGCAGGTGAGCAACTGACCCAGGCTTTACAATATATTTCAAGATGGCTTGAGCTTTCTCATTTAACGTTGAATGTCAAGAAAAGAAAGTTAAGCCAAGTCTGTTTTCGTTTTATTAGAAGGTTTTTAACATATCAAACTGCAAAATTATACATGCACACAATGATATTCTCTCACTTGTCATATTGCATTACATCATGGTCACAAGCCTCTTTAACTACATTGAAGCCTATTGACTCAATATATAAACAAGCAGTTAAAATTACGGACTTAAAGCCTATGCAATGGCATCATTGTGATGTTTTCTGTAAACAACCTTTTTAGTTTTGATAGTTTTATTCAATTTCATTATCTTAAATTGGTTTTTAAATGCTTAAATAATCATGTTCCAATGCTGTTTTCTGATCTAATCAGTAGGCATCAAACCTCTCACAGAGTCACACGGGCAACTGCTAATGGTGACTGTCTAGTGCCAAAGTGTAGAACCTAATTTGGTCAATCTGTTTTCTTTGTTAAGGGAGTTAAACTGTGCAAAGATTTACCTGTTAGCTTAAAATCAAAAAATAATATCAATATTTTTAGTAGCATTCTTAAAAAGTGGTAAAAAAAACAAAACAGCTGTGTTTGCACAAATAAAGTACTATTAGTTGGATCATGTCGCATTTGCATTTGACTTCAGTAATTTCATGTAAAGAATTATAATGTTGTGTATAAGTATTATTATATTTCCATTTTGTCAAGCCCCCTGTGGACAGGTGTTGAGAATTAGCAAGTTTGCTAAAACACTTAAACAAACGCACTTGGTTGTCCGGTGTAATTGTGATGTTCATGTCAAATAAATAAATAAATAAAATAAATATGGTCTGAGAGTCCATCAGATTTCTAGGCTGGGAGTGGCTTCCGTCTGGCCACTCTACCATACAGGCCTGATTAGTGGATTGCTGCACAGATGGTTGTCCTTCTGTAATGTTCTCCTCTCTCCACAGAAGAACACTGGATCTCACCATCTGGTTATTGATCACCTCCCTTCTCCCAAGGCCCTTCTCCCCCGATCACTCAGCTTAAACCGAAATGCTTCCAAACAGTTTTCTGCAATTATAAATCGTCCATATCTTGAGGTAGTTCATTATGATGTGATTTACCTATTATGTGCGATTTGATTGGTCAGGAATCACAAGACTGATTTTTCTAACCCTCATAGACAAGAAAAAATTAAGTAGTGACTCCAGGTTGAAGGAAAGTACTGGAGTAAAAGTACCAATACTGCACAAAAAATGTACTCAAGGGAAAGTAAAAGTACACATTTTTAAAACTATTTAGTAAATTACAATTCCTGAGAAAAACAACTCAATTATAGTAATTTGAGTATTTGTATTTAGTTACTTTACAGCACTGTTTACCAGACAATGCATGTATTCTAACTTCATTTAAAAGTTCAGCCAATTAAAGCTATATATCAAATAAAATGGGTGGGCTTAGTGTGTAGGGGTGACAAGAAAAGAGCCAATCATGAGAGTTTTACAGTTAGACTCCGTTTGGATTAGACTGATCAATCAGATTGACTGATTTCTTGCTTCATTTATTGCTTACCTGTAAATTCAAAAATGCGTTTGCACACATGCATCTAAAAATTCTGGCATCAATAACCAGAAATAACCTCTAAATGGATGCGCTTGTTTTTGAAAACATTAAGTTCAAGGATTAGTTAATAGTTAAAGATTTAGTTTTATTTTTAAACTTTTGTATTTGCAGTTGTTTTTTGTCCCAGAGACAAATCATACACAGCAGGTGAAAATGTTGTCGCTAGCATTTTAATGCAGAGGTGCTACCTGAAGTTAGAACTAAGACTATAGAATATATATGACACTCATCCAGTTTTAATTGGGAAAAAGTGTAACAGTGAATTTGACAAATGAAGTCCCAGCTTCTAGTAAAGGAGCCAATCATGGCTCGTTTCCACTGACTGGTACAGTACGGTACGGGTCACCTTTATCAGGTTTGCGTTTCCACTGCTAAAAGGGTACCAGTGGTACTCTTTTGGTGGGCATGGTGTACGACAGAAAGTTTCAGTCGACGTAATTTTTGCTCAAGAAAATGTCTAAAGTAAAGCTGTACGGGTCGCTCACATATCATATGAGAAGCACGTCTCACAAAACAGATGCTTTACACACATAAATACTTGTGTATAAATGTTTATTACTAACTTTACTATGAACATGAGTTGATTATAACTGCAGATCAATGACAGTGCGAAATAGCCTACTGTAATGTCTGCAATTATATAAAATAAATAAATAAATGCAACATACATAAACACATACAGACCCTTACAGTCTCCAATATGTTACCACTTACAGAAAAACTACACACAGCATCTGTTTAGTCCTTATTTAGGTTCAAAACAGCAGGAAATAGAGCCCAGTCAATGCAGACCTCTTATGATTAAATGCGTCTGTAATCTTCAGCAGCACGTGTAGCCTCTTGTTAGAAAGTAATTCCATCATTCCGAGTTCATAATAGTCCAAAAGGTGATAATAATAGTTAAACATGGCAGTTTGTTCATGTTAGCTGAAAAAATAATGTGCTCCTTTTTTCCCGGCTTCTCCTTTTGTTTTTTCGTGCGTCACTCTCGCGTTTGTCAGTTTCTGACAGCATCAGGTTTCAAAAGCATGTCAATAATCAAGTGCACGTTATTATCATCATAGTTCTGCTTGGTACGCCTTTTGACGGTGGAAACGACCATAAAAGCGTACCGACCCGTACCGTACCAGTCAGTGGAAACGAGTCATCATTGATCTCTATAGACTGACAATTCTGTGAGGTCTGAGGTCAGCAAACACACTGGAATCTCAGCAAAAACTTGCTTCACAGACGTGAGATATATATCAACATAAAGCTTAAAATCTCTACTTTTAAATGATTTGAAAACTACTCTTGAATACAAATGTTGTCTGTTTTTTTATCAGTATATACATGAGGTACAGTCCATTCCATCAAACACACATTACTACTTGAACACCCACAAACTTGTAAACACAGAAGCCACTGTTTTTTTTGGGAGCACTGCCATCAAAAGCAAGTAGGAAATAACTTCAGATGACCAGCGTGCATGTGGGGTTCATGTTTTTTTGGGTCTGCACCACTAACTTGATTTCACCAGGTAGGACCAGCCTGATCTCACGAGGAAACGTAAGTATTTTACGTTTTGTCAGTTTAGTGGCTAATTCGTACGAATTCGTACGAGTTCAGTCGTACGAAAATGTACAATTTTAAAAAGGAGGCATAGCACCTAACCCCAGCCGTCATTGGGTGATGAGCAAATCGTACCTATTTGTACGAATTAGATCGTACAATTTCATACGAATTAGCCACTAAATCAAAAGGTTACGAATTGCCGTGAGATTGCGTTGAGTAGGACTTGTTCCTGGATCAACATCTATGTTGGAACAACATTCCAATCAGCCAATCAGAATTAAGAATTATGTTTACTGTTTATGTTATGTTTAGGCTTACAGTTAGGTTTATGCACTTCTACATGATTGTTATCCAAGTATTATTCCCCTCTGATTTTGGGAATAATTTACAGCTATGGTTGGGTTTAGGGGTAGAGAATAGGTACGGATTACATAGATGTTAATCAAAGATGGTATTGTACTTGACAAAATCATGACGTGCGGGTCTGCACATGCAACAAATAAATGGGGCAATGTTTCCTTCAGATGTCACAACGTAACATTTTAACATTTTAAATAATGGTGAATCATTCTCTGAGTCTGAGTCTTTTCTTTTTTTGAGAGAGAGAGAGAGAGAGAGAGAGAGAGAGAGAGAGAATAGCTTTAATCATAACACAGCATGGAAGGTCATTTTCAAAAACCCATAATAGGGGCTCTTTAAAAAAAGTAACTTTCACCAACAATGCAAGAATTTTCTTTTTAAAATGTGTAATTTCCTTAACCAGTGAATGGTATTGTGTGGTAAAAAAATAAATAAATAAAAATGTGTAATATAATTTGATCAGATACTTAGCTTTGATTTTTCTATGGAATTTGGGCTAAAACCTGTTTTGTAAAATAGATATTTTATATTAAACTATACATTTTCTGTTTTATTGTTTGTTTTTATAAACTTACAGGCACATAGGCACTTTTGTTTTATAGAACCTTTTGAACCTTTTAAATCGTCTTTGGACTTCAGCTATAATCTGTCTTTAAATTGAGACCAATCTCAAATAGATGCACCAAAGCGTTGAAGATTGTCAGTTATTTAAGTTACACATGTCACGACATATGTTTGAAATAAGTTTCTCAACTTCAAAAGTTTTGATGTATTATTTTTAATCTTTCTTTTTTACAGAGTAATATTTGTTTTGTTTTAACTAACAGAATGTTAAAGCTAAATGCTATGTCTTATTTAAATGTGATGAATTAAAACTGTTTAATTTCTTTTGTCTATGTGTTGAAATGTATAGGGATTTTAATTGAGTAAAGTAATTCAATTTTGAGTAATTAAATTACTTTTCAGGTATAGTTATACAATTTTATTGACATAATTAGCAGTGGTGGAAAAGAGTACTGAAAAAATCCTACTCAAGCAAAAGTACCATTACTTGCCCAAATATGGAGTGCAAGTAGAGTAAATGTATCTGTTGTGAATATTACTCAAAGTATGAGTAAAAAATTGTGAGTATCTGGGAAAGGTTAAAGCATTTACATGTAATTTGTGCGTGTATGTGTGAAAACGTAACATTCTGTAGTGCATTTAGTTATTGTTTAAGGCCATTTCAGTGATCATACAGTAAACATCCTTTATCTTCTCATCGGTGACATGCAGTCTAAACAGTCATTGCATGTCTTGGACACGTTTAATGCTTTCAAACTGTTTGCTACATGTCTTAAGGTATGTTTAGTCATGCTTTATTTTGATGGTTGAATTAGGTTACCTACATGCCAACTAATTCCCATTAGATTATAATTAGACTGTTAGGTTGGGGTTAGGGTTGGGTTTAGGGTTAGTGTAAGCTGACATGTACTTGCAAAGTTTCTTATAGTCAGTAAAATGTCTGTTGAAGGAGCAGTATCAACAGATTTTAAGCAGACAGTCTACTAATACTCAAATGGACCATCAAAATAAAGTGTTACCGTATGTTTTGATTTACTTTCTATGTGCAATTGGATTGGACAGGATTCGCAGGACTGATTTTTCCCATCTCCATAGACAGGAAATAATAAAGTAGTGACTGCAGGTTGAAGGAAAGTAGTGGAGTAAAAGTACCAATACTACACTAAAAATGTACTCAATAGCAGGGCGGACGGGGGGATACGTCCCCCTCACTTTTAGAGACAGACATAGGTTTAGAGACAGAAATAGGTGATTAATAATAAAACGAACGTAAAATTTTGGATCTCATTCAGTTCCCCACCACTTTTAAAATGTCCGCTACGCCCCTGCTTAATAGGAAAAGTAAAAGTACACATTTTTACAACCACTTGTAAAAACTACTCGATTACAGTAGTTTGAATATTTGTAATTTGTTTCTTTAACCTGATAATTAGTAACTAGTTATTTGAAGTAACTTATTCAACACACTGAAACTGGCCCCTATACTAAAGTATTGTCCATCTGAATAGGTCAATCCAGCTGATAAGCCACCCTGACCCTTATGTATCCTCTCCATTGCTACACACACATGACAGTGTCCAGCAGAGGCCCGTCTGTTAATACAAAGCAACTCAATGTGGCGTGAAAAGACATGCAGTCATTTAAGCAAAGGTCATTTCATCCGCCAACATGACAACTGTTAGCAGGGGCCCCTGTTCTGTATTTATGAGCAGGCGTGTGCGCAAACACATGTGTGTGTGTGCATGGAAATCCATCTTTTCTGAAAGAGAAGTTGTTTGGACTCCCTTTACATATTCCATTTGAATCGACCTAAACAAAAAAATGGAACAGATTTAGTCAGGATAGGTTTTGTGTTGTTGGATAAAGGTTTTCGGCTTTCTCTTTCCATTTATACACCTATATCTCATGCTTAAATAAGCCCATCACCATGTGTACGGGGGGTGTCTCTCTGTGATAGAAGAGGAGCTTTTTATAAGCAGCACTGGCTGTCTGGCACAAAGTCGTATAAGGAATACTAATGACAGGTCTTTGTGTGGCAAAGGCTCTGACCTGGGGAGAGAATGAGCGTGCAAACATTGCAAATTTAATGGCAGTAATACAAAGACCGAAATAAATACGTCTGAACTAAACTGCACCAGAGGGACTTCAGCAGGGTTTTTGATGGTCTTTCAAAAAAATATCTGCGGATAAATCTTGAATAACTTTCCTAATCTGGCTCTCGCTCTCTCTCTATCTCACTCTCTCTCTATTAGAGCTGCGGTGAAAGTCTTAATCCCTTATGCTCAACAATGGACATTGAAGCTTGACTTTAATATGCAGCCGGAAGAGAATAAATTGCCCATTGGAATGAATCTATCTATCTCCCATTGACTCACTTTGGACATGTTACGACAAGGCAATCTGTTACGGAGATGAGTTTTGTGTTTCTCTAACACTGATGGTCTTTCAGACATCATATTCTCATATTAGAAAACCTGCGTGGCATATAAATCAGTTTCCTTTAGATCAGCGGTTCTCAATCAGGGGCCCCGGGGCCAGTAGGAGGTTCTCAGAAAACTTCCAAGGGTGTGTGAGATTAACCAAATTTGTTTTAAGAAATATATTATTTAAAATTGAATTCATGTTCATTTTTATTCGGAATATATATACAGTTATCCAACCTAATTAAAATGGCAAATCACAAAAGGTTTCTGAGGAAAAAATAATGAATATCTTGCAGACATCACTAAAATACAATGTAACAAGGCCAAAAATGTTCAAATGTTTTAGAAAAGTATCAGTTTTTGAAATATTAAAAGAAGGATAACAGTAGAGCCCCAACATAGAATCTGCTACAGTCTGCTGGATTTTAGCTATTTCTCAGCAATATATTTTTAATAATTCAAAATATGACAATTAAGGGGGTGGCATGGTGGCTCAGTGGTTAAAATTAGATGTGACGAAACACCAACATGGTGTGGCTAAATACCAACTGCGATATAAACGGCCCTGGGAGTAAGTAAGTATGGATGTTTTAGAATTCTGGGTTGCGGCTGAAAGGGCATCCGCTGCATAAAACATGTGCTGGATAAGTTGGCGGTTCATTCTGCGATGGCGAACCCTGATTAATAAAGGGACTAAGCCAAGAAGAAAATGAATGAATGAATGAATGAAACACCAACATGGCTAAATATCAACTGCCATATAAACGGCCCTGGGAGTAAGAAAGTATGGATGTTTCCCAATACTGGGTTGCGGCTGGAAGGGCATCTGTTGTGCAAAACATATACTGAAATAGTTGGCGGTTCATTTCACTGTTGCAATCTCTGAAAAGCCAAAGGAAAATGAATAAATGAATGAATGAATGATAACGAAGGTTCAAGCTTGTTATCCTGAATGACAGTGGAATAGTATGTGACATAAATATTAAGTTGTCTGAAACAATATCACTTTTGTACGTTTAATTTGATACAAGGTTAACTTCTTTAGAGATCACAGGCAGAATCAAATTGTCCAAAATTAATGTCAGATTATACATATAACATGTAAGTTTGGTTTAATGTAAAAAGTTTCTTCATGGCACACTGTAAGTGAACCAATTTAGTCCTGTACACAACAGTTCAATTGCATACCTGTTATGAACTTTCCAGGTAATCAGCTGCAGAAATACCTAACACATCCTCACAGGAACAAAGTCACAGCGTGGTGCCTTCATTTAAGTGTAACACCTTCAAAAAAGTGAAGGTGTTAAACCAATACACACCTATGTCCATATTCGCAAAGTGACTATATGTGCACGAGCAGAGAATTCAAATAGGATTTCCTCTGAGCGGAAGTGCAACAGTGCCATCTATCGGATGAGGAAAGAACATCAGGCCTGGGTATAGGTGAATTTATCTTGGATGATTTTGGAGAATCACCTGAAACATACATCTGACACATACAGTGTATACAGGGTCTGAAATAAACATCACTAATGTCTCATTCTGTTAAATCGAGATAGCTACGAGATATGGCAAGCCGTTTAAACATTAAATGTACTACACTAAGTTGTCTTGCTAACTTTCTGTTAAATGTTAATAGTAATAAAAGTAATAAAGTACATCTTCATTGCCTTCGTTTCATTTAGATTCTAGAGCTTATTATATACTAATGCCATTTTAAAATATAGCAGGCTATTTAGGCCTATTGGATAATTAGTAGCCTAGCCTATTTATTTATTTGTCAATTATGCCTATTATACTCGTAAGCTACTTATTAAATACTACTTATTAAACAAAAACGTCCTGAAACAAGGCAACAACTTCACTCTCTCCTACCCACACTTTATTACCCACACACCAATTACCCAAGTTAAGTTAATCAAGTACAGTATCTATGTAAAGCTTAGGATTTCCCTTTTTTCCTAGCAATGGCAGTTACAGAACTTTTGGTTGGCTGTTGACTTCACATGCATAGTGTGGAACAATATGTGAATTCTGAGGTTGCACATTTGCTCAATATAAATTGTAATCACAGCAATAATTTTGCGGTCCAAGTAAATAAAGTTTTAGCAAATAATCTGGAGGATGATGCCTTGGGGCGACGCAGTGGCGCAGTAGTGTGCTGTTGCCTCACAGCAAAAAGGTCGCTGGTTCGAGCCTTGGCTGGGTCAGTTGGCGCTTCTGTGTGGAGTTTTCATGTTCTCCCTGCGTTCGCGTGGGTTTCCTCCAGGTGCTCCAGTCCAAAGACATGCGGTACAGGTGAATTGGGTAGGCTAAATTGTCCGTAGTGTATGAGAGTGTATGGATGTTTCCCAGAGATGGGTTGCAGCTGGAAGGGCATCCGCTGCATAAAAAAACATGTGCTGGATAAGTTGGCAGTTAATTCCGCTGTGGCGACCCCGGATTAATAAAGGGACTAAGCCAAAAAGAAAATGAATGAATGAATGATGCCTTGGAAAACGACAAATTTGGTCAATGTTTGTTTGGACCATTACAACTCAGCTCAGGTGTAGAAGAATACAAGTATAGAGAGCAGGCTGAGTGGAGTGGAGTTGGAACAGGTTGAGTGGGAAAATGTTTCAAAGTTCAATTGAGCCAGTCTCAAAAGTTCGTAAATGGCTTTTCTGTAAAAATAGTGAGCTCAGCTAACCAGGGAAATAAGTCATATTTTTGTGGACTGTAATTAATTTAGTAACTAATCCCTAGCAAATGGATAAATGTGAAAATTCAAGTATAAAATTGTATAAGTTCCTGGTGAACATTTTGGATGAAATTTGTGTATAAAGGTTTAATTGTGCTTATTCAATAATATAAATTCATTTATTTCCCACAATTACTAATATGCATTGCTAAAGACTTATTTGGACAACTTTACAATTTTTGAAAAAAATGTTTTTCCACTTTCAGATATTTAAATTGCAGTATATTGGCCAAAATTAGCATATGGTAAAAAAACATACATCACTAAAAAGTTTATTTATTGAGTTTTCAGAAATTTTACAAAAATGTATGCTTACATATAAAGATGAGTTGATATAAGATCAGTAAAATCCAACCACAATTAAAAAATATTCATTCAACATTTAGAGATTGGCTTACCTCGCTTAAACAATTTCAGATTTTTTATAAATTGTTTCAACATTTCCCAACATTTCCCAATTTAATACAGTGTATAACTATTGGTTACTATTGTAAGAAAATATCTGCAGTTAGTACATCACCTTTGGTTCAAATGACACCTGTTTATATAAAACAAACCTGCTCCCAAGCAGGTTTCAGCCACCAGACCTGTTGCTATGACAAAAACTCTTGGATGATTTTTAAATATTAGAAATATCCTGGATAATGTCAAATCTCAATAACTAAATCTAGCTAAATGAGTAATCCACATATAAAGAATGGGACCCAGATCATCAAAACAGTGGTGTACTGACAGCATCTGAATAATATTCAGTTATCAGCCATGTGCACAGCATGACATAAAACTTGTGGTAAATTGCTTAACAGTAAGTTTTAGGCTGTTTATACAGGCTTTACAATCTCCGTCAAGAGTATAGTATTTAGCAGTTTATTTATTTTTAATAAGCTGTAGATGTTACAGCTAATGTTCTGTATAATGCCATCTGCTTTACCACAGGCAAATGTTATCAATTATACACAGTGAGATTTTTTTTTATTTTTGTTGAAAGATTACGGGAGAAATACAGGAAAGAATTTAAATGGTATTGAAATAAAAATAATAATTTATTAGTGGTAAAGGTATAAAAAATTGTTTGACTATAACTATTAAGGAGGTGCTATTTACTGACTAATTTGTGTTTGATAGTTACCATTATATAATAAATGAGTACAAGTATTTAATGAACAAGAACTATTATGTAGGCTAACGAATAAGCATTGTCCTCAATGAAAAAGATATTCGAATCATAAAAAATACGTATTAGTAGCATGAAAATAGTATGTTGTATAGATTAAATGTAAAACAGCTTGCCATACATGAATCATCTAGGTGTTAATGGATCAGCCGTTTTGTTTTTTTGTTTTTTTTTACTATTAATCACGTGGTTTATACTGACTCAATTTGCATGCAGTGTCATATTCTAACACCTGCTTTTCCCGGCTATGCATTATGAGGCGTGAAATCCATTCCACCAGCTGCGTTTGAGCACCGTCCTCCTCCACAGGTATCACATTTGCATGGGAACTAGAAGAGGTCGGCAGAAAATGCAGTACTGATAATGCAGTGCAATGCTCCAAAGGTGCAGCCTGTTTAATTTCACCACCTTATTCCCGAAGATCTGAGTAAAGGATGAGATTCTTTCATGTTGAGATGGGATTGCGGATGGTAACGATGCTAGAAGTTATAGAAAGTATGCAGATTTTCCAAACATGCACTTATGAATATTTTTGAGCTAGATTTTTTTATATATATTTTCAAAAGAAGTCTCTTATCACTCCCAGGCTATAGCCTATTTTCTTGATCACAAATGCTGTAATATTGTGAAATATTATTATAATCCAACTATTTAATATTTTAATATATTTTTAAAAAGCTATTCACTCGGGTGATTACTTTTGAATATAAAAAAATCCAAAATGGGACACACACACACACACACACACACACAC
>CAIGQZ010032461.1:348183-363717 GCA_903798205.1 Danio tinwini | reverse complement strand
TAGATAGATAGATAGATAGATAGATATAGATATACACATATATACATATATACACACCTTTTAACATACAGTTCATTTTTCAATGCTAGGGCCCCATACCTGGAATTGCTTAGGGCCCCCAAATCACTAAGTCCGCCCCTGGACAGCAGATCAATAAACTCACTACAGTTTGAAAATATTGCAGCTGTTGGACAACATAATGTACTTTTGAGGCTTTTTTTAGACAAGAATGTATTGTTTAGATTGCAACTATGCAGTTTATGTATAAGGATTGTGCTTATTTTAAAGGGCACCTATGTTACCACTTTTTCCAGATTTTATATTAAGACTTTAAAAAAAGTATTTTGTGTCTCCAGAATGTGTCTGTAAAGTTGCAGCCCAAAACACCCATCAGATTTTTTGCTATACCTTTCATAAGTTTCTATTTTATAGCTCTGAGCAGCAGGTAGCGGTTTTTGTGTACTGTGCCTTTAAGGTTAGTCCTTCACACCCACCGTTTCTACGTGCCTGTCAGTGTGCCTTAATCTCCGCCCTCGGCTGCGTCAGACAACAGACAGACAAGGAAGCAGATCTCACGTAACGTTTGTGAGAAATACTACAGTAAGAACTTACCAATGAGTATTTGGTGCATTTGTTGTGGAGTTGCAACGATGAGTCACACACAATGTCGTTACAAAGTTCACGCACACACACAGACAGCGCGCGTGTTTAGCTTTGCACTCTTTTTGCACGCAAATGTGACAGGATACAGGTTAATATCCACTGCTGTATGAATATCTTTTATGTTAATGTACAAAATAAACCTGATTTAACGTCCACGATCCGGGATTGAAGCGTCTTCTTTTCTAATTGTTCTGACACGTGGATGTATTGATGAAGTAAAGCTAAAGTAAATCGCTGTTATTTATTACAAACATGCACTGTTTTAAAACATTTTAAACTTGTAAAAGTCACTCTTGATCACATTTGATGATGATTGATGATTTTAGCAAATTGAACAGTCATTTTATTTTACGCTCGTCCTGTCTTGTTGATATGATTATGCACATTACTACGAAGACATGTTAATACGCAGCTGTCAATCAATTTGGTGGGCGGAGGGGCCGCAGTCCTATGTCAAGTCGGTCTCAAAACCGCTCCAATTGGTCCACCGTTTTTATGTTGTTAAATTGAAAAAAAAAAAAGGCTGGATGTGTTTATATCACCCCAATATGACGGTATTTACACTATACCTACACATATGTCTGTCCAAACAGCTTGAAAAGTAGATTTTTCACCATAGGTGCCCTTTAAATATTTTTCATTTTGGAGATTCAGCGCAGACGGTTTATGTTTTGCCACAAGATGGTGACAGAGACTGCATAATAAGTCCATAGGGAGAAAAACAGCATTTTCTACAGCTGAACAAATAATTTTAAAACATGTAAGTGACATTCTAAATCGATCTTTCTTTTTTGTATTTTGCAGTGCTGCATTTATACCATAGTAATCTGGTAGGGTTTGTTTTGCTTTGATTTATTCTGGGTTAATTATTGTGATCTCCTGATCAGAGATCGACAGAGAACAACAGAGAAACACTAGGAAATCTTTGTGGACTGATGGCATTTCATACCGTTCAGCCGTATAATCTTAAAAATGTGAGCAAAATCACCTGTTTTTTCATCACTTTAGACATTAAGCTAGAGAATCAATCAAATACTAGCTCTAAAGTGACATTTATGAAATAGCAACGATTTCTGCTGTTCTGCCGTCAGCTGCAGATGTGAATGAATGGCGGAAGAAAGTAGTTCTTTGTCACTGATTTTTGAGACTCCGTGTTTGATCTTCTCTTTTATACACACAATTTTGCTATCGAACTGTTGTAAAAAGCAATATCACACTTGTAGAAGTGCAATATGGCTATATAATGTCACTGGTGGGACACTAAGGCATGCACACCTCCCACCAGTGCCGATATACAGGTATATGGCACTGCTACTCATGTGATTTATATGGTCACACATATTTATATATATATATATATTTTTTTTCATTTTCATTTTAACAAATCTCTATGATCCTCCAACTTCCGAATATTTTTGTATATATAATTAAAAATTTAAAAGTTAAAATGGCCTCATACATACAGTGTATATAGGCCCACTGTACACACACACACACACACACACACACACACACACACACACCTGAAGGTGAAATCTGAGTTGTGTGTGCTGCTTTACCACACACAAGCACATACACAAGTCTAGATGAAGAGTTTATTACAAAGCCTATATTGCAACGTGAACAAACTGATTTACCCATCCTAAATCACAGAGATATTGCTTTTTAAGTTATCATCCTCATCCTGTAAGTCAGTTAGCTAAAATTCAACAAATTTAAAAATACAAACTACTCATAAACACCTCAAAAGCCTCTTTTCTCTCCCCTCTCACTGCAGAGACAGTCGCACAGAGACTAACGCGCTATGACAGTCGGAGATGAAATAGAAATTTTGCTATCAAACACCTACACAAAGGGGAGATGACCTTTGATCAGCAGCGCGTTTGATGTTTTGACGTGAAATTTGCATTAGAGCAGCTAAAGCAGCGGCCGGCGCTTCGAGAGCTTAATGATTCCTCCTGTCAGAAACACACAGAGGTCAAAATCCTTTTAGGAAATAAGCGCACCTTTAATCTGGATCCCTAGCTGCATGCCCAACCCGTTTATTATCAATGCTTTTTTTTTTTTGTCTCGCAGCAGTATTGCTTTGTGTTCTGTTTTATTTATCGCAGTGTGATTTTACTGTCAGACCACCGTTTGTCTTCGATAGGTGTTTTACAGTTAGAGTTAAACTTGGAAGATCTGAAGGCCTTGTAGGTCGAGTAAAGTCATCGATTGATCTCTGAAAAGGAGAAGATGTTTAATTATTCAAGCGAGCTTGTCATTTTTTTGAACACCTTTCACCTGACTGAAATATACTTGCCATTCAGGTTTTCCTTTTGCATCTGAGCAATACATGTCACTGTAGCTCCTAAAACTTTTTTCTGTTATGACAAGTGTTATTTTTGTCACTGATCATCTCATTGGTACATTATGTAGGATTTTTAATTAAAATATCTGAAAACCACTAGAACAGTGTTATATATTTTTCTGACTCATGTATTAAAGGTGCAGTAGGTGGTCTGCCAAACTGCTAACCGGTTAGCATATTATCTTTTGATGGCAGGGGAGGGACAGTGTTTCAAAGCCACGCCTCCTGAAATCGTGAACGCACGCACGGTGACAAGACAGCGGACAACCCTCTAGTACATGTCATTCGCCAGTTAGAAATGTAGTTAGTGGTTGGCTGGCGACGTGCAGGAATTACACTTGTTCCTAAGCCACACTTACATGCTATTTCAGAGTAGCATGGTAAACAGGGAGGCTGCCAATGTTCAAAAATGAACTAATATTAATATAAAAGCAACTTCAGCTCAGTAAAGCAGGCTAGGCGGAATAGCGCTATTTACTGATGTTTTGTTGTTAAACTAAATAAAAATCTACATTATAGATGATGTAAAAGGTCGAGTTAATCTATGATTATTGAAATATAATCCAAATCGTTTGCTACTTTCTTCTATCTATGGACTTTTAGAATTACACTCTTTTAATCTGATGCAATCTGGTCACACCTCTTTTAGTCACTATGCTCCAAAACTTTGGAATTGTCTTCCAAAAAAAGTGAAAGAATCCCTCAACATTCATGTTTTTTAAAAGAGTGTTAAAACGCATCTTTTTAAAATTGTGTATGTATATTATTTGTGAAGTGTTTGCGTTTTATTTATATTGTGCAGGTGTGTGTATGTATGGTGTGTGCATGTATATTCTTATGTGAGGACTTTTGTGTGTGTGATTGTGTAGATGTATGCATACATGCGTGTACATTTATGCTTCTATCTGAGTATTTATCTGTAGTTTATTTTGCTTTATTTGTCTATACATCTTGTTATTTGTTGATTTTAATGCTTGTTTGTTGTTTGTGAAGCACTTTGAGTTGCATGCATGTAGGAAAAGTGCTCTACAAATAAAATGTATTAGTACTATGTATTATTTGAGATCTCAAAAAGCATATACAGTGACCTCTGGTGGATTCGCGAAAACGAAACTTCAAACTTCAAACAAATATACCTTCTGGGGCGTATTTGGTGCTCTCCAGAAATGTATATAGGGCTATGTTTTCAGAATGAGTCTAGATTGCATTATATATCTCATAGTTATTTTAATACACTGAATGTTTTCAAGCTGAATTAAAAACTACTATTGAATAGTAGTATAGCCAGATTTTATTTCTCAAACAACAATAATGTTATTTCACAAACACAGCACACATTTTATTGGTTTATTAGTCAAACCACCTGTCAGATCAGGTAACATGAGTTTATATTTTCACCAAAAGCATAGTTTTATTGGAAATGTGCTATCATTTATATTAGATATATTTGTGCATCTCAGCTGCGTGACAGGTTAAAAATCAGCTGAGGGGACAAAAGCAATACCAAGGTTAATAAAACAGTTCCATCATGTTTTCACTTGTTGACACGAGGAAAGAATAACAGGTTTTTCTCAAAGTCTTCATCTGTCAGGTACTGCCAGAGTGCTCTGTAATTTAATGCTTTAAAGCAGTTTATATACACACAAAATGACATTTATTCAGCTCCGATTGGTATTGTGTAAATGTCAGAATTCTGAGAAGCTAGACAAGAGCGTCAATGGCAAATATACTGACTTGATTTAAATGATAGTTCATTCAAAAATGAAAATCCTGGTCAGTGTTGCTTTTATTTTACCTATAGGATTATATATATAAAAAAGTGCCTTCAAGATTTTGAAAAAAACTCCATAAATAGAGTACAATTCATAGTAGTTTTCAGCTGAAATGAACACTAGAAGCAGTATAGGACCATCAAATTCTATTTATTTTAATGTGAATTACCAAATTAATTGCACCATTTAAATTAAGCAAAATCAGCCTCAGATCAGTGTAAGTTTTTATGCACATTGGAAGAATTTATGTATTTCATGGCATTTCCATACAACATTTTTTTTATTTGATATCCTAAAAAATACAAAAGTAACTGGGTGGAAACATAGACTATAGGCTAAAAATGTGGCGTCTACTGGTGCCATTTCAGACATCCGTGCCCAGGGCACGTCAATGTCATAATCCATCCTGGATGGTGTGTCTCCACTTTAATCCATTGATGAAAAATGAAGCTAAAATGTCATCTTGCATTAAAGACTACATTTGGTGTCTGAGTCTGTGCTGTAGAGATAGTAGTGTGGAGTTGCCTAACCGCATTCCTGTTGACTCATTAACATGATGCCACACGCTATATAAATAAATAAATAAATAGTGAGCATTGGTTAATTGCATCCAAAATAAAAGTTTGTTTTTACATAATATGTGTATGTGCTGTGTATATTTATTATGCATATATATATATATATATATAATATATATGTTGTATGCAATGTGTGAAATCCCAGTATTGTATAGAATGCCTAAGAAATGTATAGAATGTCTTATGGTTTCAAGTATGAAATATCAGTTTTTGTAAAGATTTTGCACACTTTTCCTAGGCATTCTATACAATACCTATGCATTATATAGAATGACAAATATCATTTAGGCAAAGTGTCAGAAGAGCACAACAAAAGCCTTTACAAAAGGAGGAAGGAATATGAAATAAAGCATATGATGTTCACACAGAAAAAAAAAAACTATGTCAGCAGAACTGAGATCGAAGTTTTCGTTACAGTAGGTAAGACTAGAATGGCACTTAGAATTGTATTTAATGTAATTTTCTTCTTTGACAAAAAACACTTCATATTTGGCACATATTTCACGAATTAGTGAAGATAATAAATAAAAATAAAAAGGATGTGATGTTGTTACTAGTGAAAACAAGCAGAACACAACTGTAATGAACTACTTGTTGCAGCATGGAAGACTAGAATGACATTTTGAATTGCACAGATGTCATGAGAAGAATTATGGCAATATTGTCTGTGATGTGGTAGTGGAACCTCATACCGGCAATACGCTGTCTTACAATAACGTTCAACACTCACATGCTTCGATCTCCATCATCAAACAACGACCCAAGCGCCACGGCCAACATCAGTGGCGAGAAAAATAGCAGAGGTAGGCCAGTTGCATACTTTGCTGCACGACAACTCTGCATTCTATAGCCGTGGTTCCCAAAGTGGTGATCGGGACCCCTCGGGGGGTCGTGGGACAATGAGGGGGTGTCGCTTGGTGATTTCCAAAAACTAATTCATTTTATTAAACTATTAGAATTACTATATTTTAATATTTTATCCCTGTGTTCACATGGGTGTCCTCCGGGTGCTCCGGTTTCCCCCACAAGTCCAAAAACATGTGGTATAGGTGAATTGGGTAAGCTAAATTGTCCGTAGTTTATGAGTATGTATGGATGTTTCTCAGTGATGCGTTGCAGCTGGAAGGGCATCTGCTGTGTAAAACGTGCTGGATAAGTTGGCGGTTCAATCCGCTGTGGCGACCCCAGATTAATAAAGAGACTAAGCTATAAAAAAAAAGTAATGAATGAATGAATATTTCGTCCATAACCTACAGAAGAAAAAGATTGTAGTTAATAGTTATATTAAAAAAACAACATGCAAACAAAAAGCCATCAGCCTTTCTATTTTTTTTTTTTTTTGCAATCCCTGGGTTGATTATGTTATATTAAAGCACATTTGATTTTATGGCACCAGAATAAACTTTATGACACCTTTACAGGACTTACATACATTAAAAATAAATACAGGCCACAACTGAACATGGAGGATAGTTCAAAATTAAATGATGAATAGACTTGGGCCTATTGGTATGTGTGTGCCATTGTGTGCAAGGTTTATATATTTATAACCACCTCAGAGGATAATAGGAGTTGCAAGTCACTGGCATTGTCATTTTGGGGGTAGCGAGCTGAAGCGTTTGGGGACTACTGTTCTATAGAATGCCAAGACAATGTATAAAGTAGCAATCATTTCATATTTTGACGTTAGAATTTGGGCATATTTCCTAGACATTCTATAGAATGCCAGATTTCACACATTGCTGGTAATATATACACTGCAAAAAATCCTGGTTGCCTTAAACATTTTAACTGAATTAAATTAACCTTATGAGTCTATTGAACTTATATTATGTTAAACTGACTTAAAACAGCTTGCTGTAACTGAAGGAGGCTAGCAAATCCAAACGCAGATTTATTCAACAGAATGGTCAAGAAGGCAATACAGGAGCAATCGAGTTCATACAGATAATCCAGAAGTCATCGTCGATGAACAGGCAAATGGTCAAAACCGAAGAAAGGTAAGATAAACTAGGAACAAGGCTAGGAATAGATTACATAAAACATAACAAGGATTAAAGAACACAGCTAGACATAGAAATAAAATGCTTTGTAAAGTTACAGGTTTGTTTGACTAACAAAACAAACAAATAACACTCAGCAATGTGTGTGAGCAAATGTGGTGTATAAATAGTCTGTGTAATGAGTCCTTGAGCAGCTTCAGCTGTGAGTGTTTGCAATCAGATGAGATTAGGAACTGGTGTGTGCGCGCAGTGCATGCTGTGATGTGTAATCCATTTGGTGGCAGAGTTGTAGTTTTCTGCAGCAGCTAGATTGCTGGTGACTGTAACACTTGCGTAACTTATAAAATTAAGTTAGAACATTATTAACTTAGTTTAATAAGTTACAATGACCGGCTGTCAGGACTAACTGATCATAGATTTTTTTAGTGTACACATAAAACCAAACTATACAAAAATGATATATTTAAATTTATGTAAATTGTATTATATGCATATATTTTTCTAAATATATTAAAAACATTTTTTTATATATGCAATGTGTTTTTAAATATACACTATAAATGTAAACCCACACACATATTATATACACTGTAGAAAAAGTTGACTCAACTCAAAATTGTAAGGCAACTTGCATCAGAGCTTTTTTGAGTTAATTCAACTTTCATCCCAATTACTGCAATTGACTTGATTTAAGTTGAGCAAAAATGTTCTGAAGCTGGTTGCCTTAAAATTTTTTATTAACTTTGTTTTACAGTGTAAAAAAATACAAACTTTTATTTTTATGTGATTGACCTTTACCAAAAATAAACACTTTAATATGCATCAGTGTGATGAGAACTGCATAAAATGGTAAAAAATATATATGTTTATTATTTTAACTGTATTTTACATTTTGTGTCCACTAGTGTTTATGGTTTGACCTATGACCATTGGCTACTAAAGAGTCACCATAATTTTTTTTTTTTCATATTTTAAGCCATAAGCAACATATTCAATCACAAGTGAATGGCTCATAATACTGGTGGAAATATGGCCTTAAATGTGTTAAGCCTGTCGACGACTTCCACATATTGTCGAACATGTATTTGATTGAATCCCTTTAGTAGGGTGATCTCTAAGACCGCATGGTTTTAGAAGAGAACTGACATTTTCAGCACTTCTGTGGACACGCGCCTTCATGGCACAAAACAGCCACAGAAGCTTTTAAAGATTACAGGATGGGCAGTTGAAGCACACAAACCAGGTAGGATTTATAATCATCTGAATTTGTAAGTTTGGTTTGAAGGCCATCACGCTCTTACCATTTCTGATTTCAACACAAACCGACAGTGTTTGGTGTAATTTTGTGTCTGTCAGAGCAGAAATGAAAGCTGCTACTCTCTGAAACATTGTATCCATTCACAGTCAAAAGTTGCAAAACTTAACATTGCATTAAAAGATCAGAAAGGGCAGATCCATACACCTTCCTAAACACCACAAGAGCTTAAAGCCATGTAAAAACAAAACACTTTTCTTATTTGACATTTTTAAGAAAATTGGTTAAGTGTGCTGTGTTGAGAAATGATGTGTTTTTGCAGAACAGACCTCCAGAGCATGTGGAACATCTTAATGAGTCTCAAAAAGTATTTGTTCTGAAGAACCAACAGACAGCAGCCAGACTGAAAACATATGCAACTGCTGTGACAGGAAATGAAGTGAGTGTCTTTTCACACTGCATGCAATTATACAAATATGTCTGAAAATATTTCATCAGTGCATTTCGGAGGTGTTTTATGTAGTAGACTAGAGATTAACTCTGATGGAGGACTTTAAGGGAGAAATTGTCTGACCTCCAAATTCAGACTTAAATTCCTTATGCATTAATTGCCTTAAATTCTATTTACTGCTGCAGTATTACAATCACAACTTGTATTTGTTGATTTTAAAATGCTATGATGGAGTTAATGAATGATAACAAATGAAACCTTACTGTAAAAGTGTTACTGTTTTATTTTTTACATTGTTTTGTTAGAACTTATATAAAATAAAAATAACAAAATACAAAAAAGCATTAAAATGTAATTTTAATTATTCCCAAGTCACCTATTAAGCTCCAACCAGTCTTTAAAAAGTGAATGAAAAGCAAAACTGTAATAATATTCAGTCAATTTAATGTTTTTCTTTTTATCACGCAAATTTATTGCATTGACATTGCAATAATACACTTAAAAACCAACATCCATATGTGATATATATATATATATATAGTACATTTATCAGTATCATTTTTTATTTTTATTTTATTTATTTGATAATTTATTTGATTAATATAATTTATCAGAATAATTTAATTCTAGATATTCTTTCTGGCAACAAATTAGGCTAACCTGACCGAAAACCATCATGTAATGTATCACAAAATATGCATACAAATAAAGATTTTAGACCAGAGTTATTCCTACAGATGTGAGCAGTTTCTGTCACTGTAAATTAAACATTATTGGAGAGAGAGAAAAAATGGATTATCATCTAACCCTCCTCTCCATAAAGACAAGAAGATCTGCTGTGAGTAACAGACTAAATGTGACTTAATAATGCTTCATATTTTATGTTTTAATCATCATTGCATTCTAATACACAAAGCCACGAGATATGGTTTGTATGTGTCTAAACTGCTGTCAGCTGATCATTAATGTTGTCTCAAATGGCCATTCTCATTGTAGTCAACTACATTTGCATATTATGCAAGTGCAGCATTGGACAATTATTAGCTAGAATAAACAGTGCAAAATAAAACGATACTTAGCTGTAAATGAGTGCTTTAAATCGCACTCAAATATAAAAATTATATATACTAGGAAACTTAAAGTTATGTGAAACGGAGCGGTTAATCATGGAGCGCTATTGCCATCTGGTGGACAATCACATTGTGTTTTTTTCCCTTTTACTGATCTTAATGTTGTTTTACTGTAATGAGGATGAAGTGATTTTATCTGTATCGACAACAGTAAATGTTTAGAATGTTCAAGCTGCTCTTTGTCATAAAAAGCCTAAGCTAATAGTAAAAACTTTATTTTTTTGCGAGGGAGTCCAGCAAAACCAAATCAAATGACCTCTGATTGAGAAAGTAATGAAAATTAAAATTGTCAATAGCTAAAAAGAGTTGATATGTGCTCAGTTCATTCCGTTATATTACGTTCAGTAAATATGCACCAGCGGCATTTTGCGGTATGATACCCACAAGTTTGAATAAAGTTAAACACATTCTGGCTTAAATTAATTAAATATGAGTGAATAAAAAACATTTTTCATTGTTGTTTTAGTAGATTCTGAGTGCATTAAAAAACTTGTGTCATTTTTTTATAGTGGCAATAAAGATGTTGCTATTTTCTTATAAAATATTTTTTAAATGTAATTTAATTATAATTTTTTTATTAATTATATTTTTATTTTATTTTATTCTTTGTATTCAGTAAAAAAATTCTAAAGAAAACCTTTCCACAAAAAAAAACAAATCTAATCAAAATTAAGCAGGCAAAGTGTTAAAATTACATTTACATTTTTAAAATATAACATTACATTATAAATTACATTTTTAAAATATAACAACATAAGCAAATAAGCAGTTTTTTTTATAATTATGATTCACACAAATCATTTTTTATATAAATTTTACATAAAAGTCCTGTTGAGCATAACTGTCAAAGCATTTTCAAATTCCTACCTGCCCCAAACTTTTGAACAGTTTTTACTTTCCATTCTTTAAATTGTTTGCAGAGTTGGCTGCTTCTTTAAGGGCTGAAGTTGTTTGGCAAGTCTTTGCGTACATATGGATGTAGTCAGTTACCATTATAGATAGATAAAAACACAAACGCTTTGGTATGTGTAAGGTTTTTAACTGTGCGTGTGCAGCAGCATCGCCCTGCGGCTGTGATTCTGTTAGTTAGGCCAACAATTTTCACAATTCAGTGACTGAGATCTCAAGCGAAGGGCGAAAGAAAAATCTAAAGCTATTGATTTCTCTTCAAAACAAGCCGTTTTCCAACTTCACAAGCCATTACATGACGCTCAAGATCACATAATTTTTTCCAGAATCCACAGGAAAACTTTATTAACACTATTAAAATGTAATTCTGAAATGTGTTGTACAGGGCCTGTATTCACTAATAAGTAAATACTAAAAAGTTACTAAAAAGTTTATTGCTAAAAGTTTTTATTTTAAAACTTAACCTCAAAGTTAATGGGACAAACATTTAAGGAATAGAGATGTTTTATAGGATAATCCTTCAACAATGAAAGTTTACTCACTATTTACTCTCCCTTCAGTGGTTCAAAACCTTTATGACTTTTCTTCTGTTGCAGAAAGCTGAAAACCTGTAACTATTGACTTCCATATTAGGAAAAACAAATGGAAGTCAATGGTTACAGGTTTTAGCATTAATCAAAATATATTATTTTTGTGTTCACCAGAAAAAAAAAAAAACCTTATAAAGCTTTGAAACAAGTAACAATTGACTGAATAATTAAAATTTTGGATGAACTATCCCTTTAAACTAGCTAAGCAATACTGTAAAACCTAAAAAGGTAAGGTGACTCATGCCGTTTGAGCAAACCGATTGCAACAAACCATTTAAGTAAAAAAAAACTAATCCTAAAGAGTACTGTGAACTTAATTCATTTGAGTAAATGAAGCAATTTAGGCACAGTAAAACCCAATAAATGAAGAGAACTCTAACCAAAAGAGTACTGTAACACCCAATAAGTTAAGGAAACTCAAACCGTTTGAGGAAACCGATTGCAACAAACCATTTGAGTTAAAAAATGAATCTATATGAGTACTGTGAACTTACTCCATTTAAGTTGAAGTAATGAGGTATTTAATTAACTCATTACTTTCAACACTGAGTTCAAACTCTTTTCAAATAGGTAGAATTAACTTTTAGTCAATTTTGAGTCTACTACACTCATTTCATTTGATGAAGTTGACTGTTGGGATTTACAGTGTATGAAATGTGGGGTTTATCTCATTGGATGATCTCATCAAGCTTAATATCTATGCAAAGGGCTGCATAATATATAGTTTTAGCATCGATATCACAATGTGTGCATCTGCAATATAGTCACAACGCAGGATCTGCAATGTTGAATTAAGATTATATAGGACCATGAGCCACAGCTCATAACATGAAGTGATTGGAGATTTTTACCATAATGGAGTAAATGTTTAATATTTACATGTTTTTAAAGCCTGTGACTGTATGAGCATATCAAGAGAGTTTAAAGCATTCAGGCACAAGAAATTGTAGCATTTAAAACTTTTATTTCATTAAATACAATGTGCTAGTGCTGTTTTACGTTTCATTGTTCAATTTCTGTGCCTGTATTCTTACCAAATAGAGCTATTCCAGTCATCTGGTGAAATTGTATTCATATCGCAGAAAAAAAAAAACATCTCAATGTCAAATTTTTCCAATATCATGTAGCCCTAATGCACACAGGGATTGGCTGATAGTGGGAGGAGTCTGTTAGAGATTTATAGAAATATTATAGAGCACCATATTATTTTAGCATTTTATTATTAAGGGTTTAGTATGTAAGTTTGACACCCAGTGGTTGAACTAGGTATTGCACTCCTGGATCAAAATAGACGCACCCGCGGGATGCTAGATTGAGTACAGGAGCGAGTGATTTAAACTGTGTTCTAAAAAAAAAAAAACAACAACACGATAAAAGGAATATTTTCCATATTAAAAGGAGTTTTGGTTCTAACCAACATCTCGAATTGATATATTAGAAACGGCTTCTATTTCTCAAAGCTGAACATGAAACCTATGACAGTGATCACCTCTGGTAAACCTTGTGTGTTTTATTCAGTTTTATTCAGCATTTATTAAATGCTACCAATACGAGTTTGCATATTCTGTGCTTCTGAATGGCTGTATTTAAATTTCTGTTGTGTTTCGTTTGGTGCAAACAGCCAAACTGCTCATTACTGCGTATCTCATCACAAAGCCGTGGTTAGGACACGCATTACAATATAACCTGCTCACCTAATATTTACGTTCTTAATATTTATATAATTTGCTAGTTAATAACCTCATGTGGAACTGAATCTGTCTCATTTCAACGTCTGATACTGTCCATTTCGGTCACGGACACATGCTTTTAGAGCCTTTCTGAATGTATGAATGAAATACGCTGTTTTCCAACAAGGCTGAAATGTAATTGGCTAAACTGGCATTGTGCAGGTTAACATTTTCAAAGCAGAATATCTGACTTCAGCATTGTTTTTCAGTTAAACAAGTATGTTCACTTGGGATGTTTCTTAAATATCTGCAAACATATTATGGTATGTTTATGCTTTAGAAGAGTCAAAAACTTACATACAGCACCTTTAATGTTTAAAAAAACATTGCAATATTTAAATGATGTTTTTTTTTATAGGAAGCTAACGCTAACTATACACTGTAATGAGTGATTAATTGCCTTTATATAAAAGGTAAGTAAATCCATAGCTTAAAAATAAAGTTTTTTTTAGGTACATATTAAAACAATAAGTTACCTTAACAAAAATGAAAGACTAAGCAAACTAAGTTCAAGTTAAATGGATGGAAAAACAGCTTCTTGCCTATTTGGGGAATAAAAACAATGATATAATCAAATAACTCAAAACCCATTAAAATCCATAAAAAAGCTATAGGCCTATATGTGTACACTACAGACATCCATTTTTTCTCACTATTACCCAGAAACAAAGATGATATTGGGTAAAGTTACTTTAAGTTCATGTTGTTCATGATGGTTATGTTTAGCTTAAACTTAAATGCTAATTTATACATTAATTAACAACATGAACTAACAAGTAATTAAAGTAGCCGTTATTTACACATGCACTCCTGTGACTCATATTGTAGTTTAAGTTAGTTCATGATTAGTGCGTGCCCTAACTAATCATTAATTCATAATAGTGATGTCAACTTTAGATGAAATTTACATTTTGGTTTATAGTCTTAGTGATTTAAGAGTCCTCTTCACTATTAATGTTTCAAAGATTTAGGAGCTGGTTTTTTGAGCTAAAATGCTTTGTGAAATATTCTTAGAACAAAATATACAAATTTAGGACTGACACTAAAATGATAAAAAGATGTTCTCCTAAGAATAAGTGCTAATTTTGAACCTAAGGATGTGCGTTGAATTCCTTCAGGTTTTACACATCAAATTGCCTCGAAAAAAAGATTAGCCAACTACAGACACAGCTCAACTCCAAAAGTCTACTAGCTTCAGCCGCATTCTCAACCACTTAGCCTAAGCTTAGACAAACTAGTAAGTCTCAAATCGTTTTAGTTTAGGTTAGCTTTAGTTCAGTAAGCTTCAATTTAGCTTCTATTTAGATCGAACAAATTTAAGAGAAACAATTAATCTAAAGATGAAAAATGTGCTCTTCCTGTCCAGCAGAGGGCAAACTTTCTCTACACATTTGTCGTTCGGGCTTCTCATTTGATCCTTTTTTTTTTTTTTTTTTAAAGTTTCACCCCCTGTGAGTCGGTTTTACTTACAAACATCTGCAGGAAGAAGAGTGACTTGTGATGAATAATCTAGTCAAAAGAAAACTCGCCTACTTCCTCTTTCGGTGTTTTTGCCAGGTCAGAGGAACCTAAGGAGGATTGATGGTGTTTGACAGCACATATGGGACAGGTGTCTTCTGGTCAAAATCCACAAAATATCCTGACTGCTAAATTCAACATTTTATTAGAATAGTCAGCACAAAAACAAGTTTGGTTCAGACTTGAGTTTAGTTCATATATATATATATATATATATTAGGGCTGTCAATTGATTAAAAAATTAACTAATTAATCACACTTTTTTGTGATTAATTATGATTAATCACAAAAGTAATTAATCATGATTAATCACGAAAAAAAAAATCCAAAATACAGGCATTGCAAATTCGGAAATTGGAAAATAATAATAATTATAATAATAATAAAGTATTGAATTCAAACAATTGTATTTATTGTAAAGTTGTATTGCAAATTTTTGAACATTAATTATAAATTAGAAACGATTTAGCTTAGTCCTCCTTAACATTTAGCCAGTTGCTAGGACAGTCCAGTCTATAGACATTATTGGGGGACAACACACGCACGCACGCACACACACACACACACACACACACACACACACAC